>JAAALK010000285.1:43435163-43476378 GCA_019279435.1 Zizania palustris | reverse complement strand
TAAGCTAGACAACCTTAATTCCTGAAATTTGGTTTGCAAATATTATTTGTCTGGTTAAGTTTATTTGGGTGGTGGGATTAAAATATAGTTTAGCAAAAAAATTTTAGGCGCCCATTCACCTCCCCTCTGGTCGCTACTTTCGGTCCTACAGTGTCGCGCCACCTACTCGTAAGTAGGAAAGAAGAAGGAATCATATAAGTCTGGACCAAAATGCATCTCAAGCACGGTCCTCTGTTCTACCTAAAATCACAGCCACGATGTCCAAAACCGTATCCATAACGATCTGGAACTCTGCCGAAACGAAAACCACCCTCCGGAGCATGGTCATAAAAACCGTCTCCTCTACCACCACCTACATGACGTGGCCTGGTCTCTAGCCTCTCTCTATGTTAAGGAACTCTTTGTCTACCACCCTGCCCACCTCGAGCTCTCTCTGCTCTCTCAACCCGCTTCCTTCTGAAGCAAAACTCCTCAAGATGCCCGTTCTCTCTCACAAAACTCACAGTGATAGGTAGGCTTCTTGGGATGTGGTTGAGGCTTGGCACTCTTAGGCTTGGTGGTGTTGGGTGTAGTATCTTTGGTGTGAGAGGGTCCAGGTAAAGAATCAAGAGAAGTGTGGAGAGGTTTAGGCTTTGGAACCCATATTGCTTCTTAGGTGGAGCTTTAGGTTGTTCTTGGAACACTCCATCCTTGGGCTGACTATCCTTAAAGGACTCAATGGAGTGAGTCTTGGGATATCTCTATTCAGGAGTCATCTTACTCCACTCCATTGCTCGGCTAATGGCACTCTCAAAATCAACCTTGGTATAGGTGTAACCTACCCCAAACCCATCCTGTCTCTTGAACTGCTGGATCATCATGCCGAGCTGTGGCTCTCTGGCACTAATCCAACTCAGGATCTGACGGAGGTAAAAGTTCTCGTTCTGAACATCAGCTAGCTCCTCTCTCAAGGAAGCTAACACCTCCACCTGAGACAAGCAGATCTCACACTCTCTATCAACTTCGATAGACTTCTCAGCTTTTAGCTTGATCAACTCCATTCTCATGGACAAGCAGTTCTCACAAACAATTGGTGGAACTGACAAGGTCTCAAGCTCCAGCTTAGTCTACTCCAACTCAGATCTCACTCTAGCTAATTCGCCCAACTTCTCATCACTCTTGGCTCTTAGCTCAGCTATACTAGCTAAATGGGATGGGCAGTCTACACAGGGCACGACGACAGTGGCATGAGCATCTTTTAGCTCCTGCTGAGTGCTTTCAAGCTCAATGGCCATAGCGTCTCTCCCATCTACTCTCTCTGTGTCCCTAGACTTCAGAGTCATCAGGTCACACAACAACACCTCACCGTTAGGGCACTCACTACTATCACCCAGGCAAGGAGAAGAAGACAAACTCTCAATCTTTCCATTTGCCATGGCAAGCTCACTCTCAAGCTCATCTATCCTCTTCTTAGCCCCTCTAAGCAGTTTCTCCCAATACTTGAACTCCTGGCGGTTCTGTTATAGTAAATTAACAACTTCTTGTTCATAGGAAGATACCTTCTCATCGTCGTCATCGTCGGAGTTGTCGGATGAGTCCTTTCTTCCTTATCCCCAAGAGCCATTGAACAGAAGCTCTTGCGCGGTCTTCGGCTATGACGCGAGCGACTCTTCGGCTTGTCCCCGAAGGCCATGAAGCAGAGGCCCGCCGGATCGTCCCTGTCCTTCCCCTTCCTGATCATGATCTCTTCATCACTTGAGCTTGAAGATGAGGAGGAAGATGAAGATCTCTTGGAGTTGCTTTTCTCCCTCTCGGCGAAGAAGGCTTTGTCTGGCTTCTTGTTCTCACACCTATAATCCTTCAGAGCATTTCGAAATAATCTTGTCTTGGGCTTGCCCTTTGTGGAAGTGGAGTTGTCGGACTTGCCTGAGTCGTAGGAGTTGCCGCCGGTTCCCTTCTTGTAGCTCTTCCGCTTGGGGCAGTCGGCGATGAAATGACCTGGATCACCAAACTCAAAGCATCCGAATTTTGTGCCATGTCTTTTAAACATTCGCTTATCATAGACACGTCGCACCCAGTTGTTAAACAAACACATATCATCATCTCCTAGCGAATCAAGCTATTCCTCAGAGATAGACATCAATGAAAATGCAGTATAACTCAAGGCAGTAGGATCAGCAGACGGTGTCACAAGTGCTAGAGTCTTTGAGCCAGAACCAATGAGATTTGATCTCAACTGGATATTGACATCTGAGGCCTTGAGCTTACTAAAAAGCTCTCCGACAGTCAAGCTATCATAGGAAGGGCTCTCAACAATAGAAGAAATCTTGATCTCCCAGATCTTAGGGTCCAAGGTATGAAGAACCTTGAGCGCCTGATCATGATCTGAGACCAGCTGATCATGCTCGGCCTTGTTGACCCGAAGCTTGTTAATGATCGATTGAAAACGACCAAATAAAGCCTCAACAGTCTCATCCGGCTTCTGTGAGAATTTTTTATACTCTCGTCGGTAGGTCTGATAGAGCCTAGCCTTGACCTGAGCTGTCCCTCATGGTGTGCCTAGAAAGTAGCCCAGTTCTCTCGAGCAGTGGTGAGATGGCTAACACGCTCAAACTCACTAGGACCTAGACTAGAGAATAAAATGTTCACCGCTTTACTATTGTTTTGATGCTAGGAAATTACATCAGCAGAAGTACCCTTAGCAATAGGCACTATGGTGAAAGTAGGGAGAACACAAATATCCCAAATGTCCAAGCTCTGGCTCATAAGATAGGCTCGCATGTGAGTCTTCCAATAAGTGTAGCAAAAAGCTTCAAGGGACAGGATGTTACCAGAGGAAGTCATGATCACTACCTGGGTTTAGAACCGGTTAAGGTATGGAAAAACCCTAACCTCACTCTAATACCACTTGTAGGACCAAAAGTAGTGACCACAGGGGGGTGAATGGGTGCCTAAAAATTTCTTGCTAAACTATGACTTAATCCCAACACCCAAACGAACTTAACCAGACAAATAATATTAGCAAAGAAAATTACAGGAACTAAAGTTGTCTAGCCTAAAGATGATCGGTGTCCTAATTAAATTGATATTAAAGATAAACTTAATAGAAATACTGCAGTAAATAGAAACACCTAGATATCATGAAATATTTATATTGTAGTCTAGAAATAAAATACTAATCAAATGAATAAAACATGGATCATTCAAAAATTAATTCAGAAATAAACCTAAATATTGCACGTAAAAAAACTAGAATAAAAATATTACTGCGACTAATAAATTTTTCTTTTTCTAAGAGCAGATTAAAAAACACTAAAATAAATAATACGAGATAAGTAATAAAATTTAACAGATTAAAAATTAACTACAAGATTATCTTTTTATATTTTTTTATGCTAAATAAAACTAGATAACTATTGATTTAATTAACTAGCTGAAAAATAGGGGATTAAAAAACTACTTACCTACATCGTCGTCTCCACGCGCCTTGCCGCCGTGTGGCCGTCGCCGCGCGCCTTGCCGCTGCTGCTTTGATCTGCACGCAGCACGCTACGCGTAGGCTGTGATGGTGCTCCACCCTATCGAACTCATTTTTACTCAGACTAATGAACAATATATTAATAGCTTTGCAAATTGCACTTCCTTGGATTTGATGATAAGCCTCCATGCATACCTTAAATTATGCAAAGTCCATCCCATCAAACAGAGGAATTTTACTGACTCTGTCCATGCCGTCAATAGATCACAAAATTGGTAAAGGTCAATTGGTGATCTTAACCTGCTCTGATACCAATTGTAGGATCAAAACAGATGACTAGAGGGGGGTGAATAGGTGCCTCACCAAATTCTATTGTATTGATGGCCTTTTCTATACACCCAATGCTCCTCTTAAGGAATAAGCTGAAGCAAATAAACTTTCAAAGCAAAACCACAGATAAGTCCAGTGCTATCACTCTCTTGTCATATATGATATGATGCGACAACCTGAGAGATCACAAGCGCTGAAAATAATCTAGCCTTCAAAAATCAACCGATGTCCTAATTGAAAAGACACCCCTACAAAGCACATAAGGCAGATTAAAGACTACTGAAAGATTGGATGACATATCAACAAGCATTTCGACAGAACACAGATATTTCATTAGACTCAAGACAATAATAGTTCTCAGTCATTTCAATTGCATCACATCAAACTAGTTAAAAGGATGAGGCTCTTAGATGAATCAAACTGAACATCACACATAGCATCAAAATAACAACAGATAAAATTCTAAAATAAAACAGATGAAATAGTTACCTGTTGCAACAGATGAAGATGTCGATGACACTATCAAATCAATGTAGAAGTGCAGTATGCTACTATTTGTATGGTGTATGAAAAAAGATTTATCACCCACATCGAGATGAAGACTCAAGGAAGCTGGCATATAGAAAAACACCAGTGTCTGGTCCAGGAAAATAGTGGCGTACGAAACCTTCAACTATTTACAGATGAAAAACCCTCCTACACTAGCTTGTGCACCTAGTTGACTGTCGTGCATCACCAGACGAGCTCCGCCTCCACGTGCTGATCACCAAACAGTTTCGCACACAGGAGAAAACTAGGAAATGAGTAGAGGAAAACCAGCTCATTGTGTCGACGGGAGAAAACGATGAGCGGGACTGCACTGAGATAGTGCTCAGAAAAACTAGTGGTGATGATAAAAGGAGGAAAACCGGTGAGGCTGGCAGAAGACTCCGATGATAGTGGTTTTTTTCTAAGATGAACAAGAAATAAGAAGTAGGTATAAGAAACACCAAAAAGTGAACTTAGGATTTTTCATTTGAATGAGTTGGTAGAAACCCTAGGACTAGGTGGCCTTTTATAGGCAATTAAAAAACAAGAAAAGATACAAATACCCCTAGGGTTTTTTACAGACTCGAATTCCAACAAGGCTTAAAAAGTAAAATACTATCTAAGGGTAGTTTGTCCCGATTTGAAGATTTCATAGTGACTATGGTTTCTCTTCAGGACGCTTTGATCTCAATTTGACGGTTTTGAGTTGAAACCGACAAAGCCCTCCAGATCGCTGACACGTGTCACAATCTGCGAATTCGACCACTAGCAAGTCTCTCTCGCTCTTGATCCCTCTAGCCACCTTGTCACTTGAATTAGCCTCCCTTTCACTGACTTAGTCAACACATTGTCTCAATCATCCATCCGTCCATGTCTTGCTCCATCTCCATATGTATCCTAAGATCTTCCTCAACTTCACCCAGAATCCTTGATCGTCTGACATCAAGCTCCCCTCTTGACCCTGATCACCCACCGTTGATAGTTCACTCGCATCTCATCCATGCACTCAATGAGACATGCAAAACACAAACCTCCACATAGAACACATACTGATTCCTTTAGTGAACACAACAAGCCATCACAAATCCGAGAGAGATGGCAATGCAAAGACTGTTAAGGAGGGCTTCATAGTCTACAACATTGTTTGATGCCACGAATAGAAATCAGAAGACATACCTCAAGACTTAGTGAACCATCGAAGTACATGTCTAGTAATCTTTGATGACACTTGTTGGCAGGGGCTAAGACTCAGTCAATTCGGCAATGATGTCGATGGGTGCTTGAGATTTGATGTTGTTGTGTGGCTTGAAGTCAATGGTGTATTCTCCGAGCTCGATGTCCCATTTGACAATTCATCTAGTGGCATACCAATTTTGAAGAATGTTGATAAGAGGAAACCTAGTAATCACTTCCCACTGAGTGAGCTTGAAAATAATACTTAAGCTTCTGAGCGGAGATAAGGACGACATATAGGAGATTCTGCACCTAGGGATATCGGAACTTCGGCGGGGAGGTCAAGAACCTCTTGAGGTCGGACAACGCCTGTTCAGCTTTTGCCCTCCCAATGAAGTCTTCTTTCTTTAGCAATTTGAAGAATGACATTCCATGCTCTCCCAACTACGAAGTAAACCAACCGAGGGAGGTCATACATCCTATCAAACGTTGAACATGTTTAATGTCATTAGTCCTTGCCATATTTAATATCGTTGAGATCTTCTCTAGGTTTGCCTCAATGCCTCGACAACTAATGATGAACCCCAGAATTTCCCAGTCGGGACTACAAACACACATTTTTCCAGGTTGAGTCTCCATTGGAATTTGCGAAGGTTGTTCACTGTCTCTTGGAGATCCAGAATAAGATCTTCAAGCTTCTTGGTTTTGACAACTACGTCATCGATAGATGCCTTGATGTTACAGCCGGTCTGGTCATCTAGGAAACACTGAATAGCTCACTAGTATGTGGCTCCCACATTCTTCAACCCAAAGGACATTGACTTATAGTGGTAGGCGCCGAATGGGGTGATGAGTGCCATCTTCTTTTGAACTTCCTCCTTTAGGTTGATCTGATGTTATCCTGAATAGCAATCCAGGAAGCATAGGAGGTCACAACCAGCAGTCGATTCAACGATTTGATCAATGTTTGACAGTGGGAAAGGATCTCTTGGGCACCGCTTATTGAGATCAGTGTAGTCAACACACATTCTCCATTTCCCACTTTTCTTCCTCACAAGGACCAGATTGGTTTTCTACTCCATGAGTTGTGCCTCTTTTATAAATCTTGCTATTAAGAGGCTTGTTACTTCTTCCTTGATGGCCTTCTTGCGGTCTTCTGCAAATATTCGCATCTTCTGGTTGACCGCATAGGTGGCCGAGTTACCATGGAGTTCATGATCGATCAGCTCCTAGGGGATGCCTGGCATATCAGAGGGTTACCAAGTGAATATGTCGGCATTGGAGCGAAGCAAGTTGATGAGCATGCTTTCCTATTTAGGATAGCACTGTCCCGATCAGCACTGACTTGGAGGGGTCGGCGTACGAATGCGGAATACTTTTGTATTCAGCTAGAGAGGGCATCAAGGTTATCACGGAGGGCACAAGACTTGGTATTTCGAGTACTTTGGTCAGTGTTGTCCTAGCCTCCTATAGTGTGTGAGGAACATAGTGAGGATCGTCACTATGGTTCAAGGTTATGATGAGTGATTATGAGGTTCCACATAGTTATATGAGTGGCTATGCCTATCATGGTTTATATCATGCTTCGTATGATAGACCACGTAGGCGTTTTGGTCCAAACCATTTTAGGAGACCTCAACACATTGCAAGAAGACCTTGTGTTCAGTATGACTCTCATCCTACACAGTCTCTTGCTTTACCTAACTCTCGAGTAGTTCAGTGCTGGATACCTAGGCACCTTATTTCTAAACCCAGCATTGAATACTCGATATCTTCCATCTCTACTTAGGAGAGGCATGGAAGGCTGGAGGACAAGTGGATCATTGATTTCGGCTGTTCGCGCCACATGACCGGAAAGTCTTCATGGTTCTCCAGTTTCACCCCAGCCAAGCATTGAGAAATCATCACGTTTGGAAACAATCACAAAAATAGAGTGAAAGGCCAAGGTATGATCAAAATTAATGAAAATTTCTCTCACTAATGTTGCTTTGGTGGAGGACTTAGGGTACAATTTACTTTCTTTCTCACAATTGCTTGATGAGGCCTTTGAGTTCAGTTTGGTCGTGGTGCCTCTGATGTGCTTGATTCTTCTGGCACTTTCATTTGCAAAATCTTGGAGCTGATTTCTCTTAGTCATTTGGATCTTCTCATTGCCTTTTAGCTGAACCTTCTTCTGTGCTTTGGATGTGGCATTGGAGACTAGGGCACGTGAGCTTTGATCTTCTTGCGAGATTGAGTGCCCTAGGACTCATCCGAGGATTGCCCAAGCTAAAATTCGAGAAGAACCTAATTTGTGCTCCATGTCGTCTTGGAAAAATGGTTGCTGCCTCGCATTCCCCCATAAACATGGTAATGACTGAGCGAACCAGTGAGCTTCTTCACATGGATACTATTGGTCCATCGCCGATTAGCTCATTAGGCAGAAAATGGTACGTTCTTGTTGTTGTTGACGACTACTCTCGTTACTCTTGGGTTTTCCTTCTTATAAGCAAGGATGAAGTATTCATACACTTTCAGAGCTAGGATTGAGGCTATTCAATGAACTCCCTAGTGCAATGAAATCTATTTGAAGCGACAACAACATTGAGTTCAAGAATAGCTGTTTGCAGAATTTTGCTTTGAACATGCAATTGAACATCAATTTTCTGCACCTAGAGTCCCTCAACAAAATGGTGTGGTTGAGAGGAAAAATCACTCACCTGTGGAGATGGCTAGGATGATGCTCAACAAGCATAGGACTCCTAAAAATTTTTGGGCTGAAGCCATGAGTACAACATGCTAAATCTCAAACAGGATCTTTTTGCGCTCTTTGTTGAATGTGACTTCTTATGAACTTCATTTTGGGAGGAAGCCCAAGGTCACTCAAGAGTGTTTGGATGTCGTTGCTTCATCCTAAAGCGAGGTAATTCTAACAAATTTGAATCACGCGCATCTGATGGGATCTTTTTGGGCTAGTCTTTGCATGGTCACTCTTATCGTGTTTTCAATCTTGAATCCAACACTATAGTTGAATCTTGTGATGTGTCTTTTGATGAGACTTATCCATGTGTTAGTATTGATTTTGAACTTGCAAGTGAGCACGATATGAGTGAAACATTTTTTGAGGAAGAAGATCCATCAGATGTTGAAGATCTTGATGTTGTTCCACTACCTCCCTCTATGGCAACTCCAGAAGCTTCGTCTACTTCGACAAGAGGACCTGAAGATTCTACTTTTAGGAGCTTGGAGCAAACTTCGGCAAGAGTAGAGGGGGAGATTATGTCGCAGACAGAAGCATCGCTTCGTATTCAAAGAATGCATCCTCTAGAACAGATCATCGGCGAGCTAAATGAACGAGTAACCTAATCTCATGCTCATTTCGTGATTCTGCTTTTGTTGCAAATTTTGAACCATTGGATGTTAGTCATGATTTTTCTGATGCAAGTTCGATCAACGCCATGCATGAGGAACTTGAAAATTTTGATAGAAATTAGGTTTGGATTCTCGTTGATCCACCCCCTAACATTCATATCATTAGAACAAAATGGATTTTCAAAAACAAACAGGGGGAGGATGGGGCTATAGTGAGAAACAAGGCTAGGCTTGTAGCTCAAGGGTATTCTAAAGTCAAGGGGGTTGATTTTGGAGAAAGTTTTGCACCGATAGCTCGACTTGAGGCCATTAGGATCTTGCTTGCTTTTGCATCTTCACGTGGCTTTAAACTCTTTCAAATGGATGTAAAAAACGCTTTCCTAAATGGTTTCATAGGAGAGGCCATGTATGTCAAGCAGCCTCCTGGCTTTGAAAATCTCAAGTACCCCCATAGAGTCTTTAAACATCACAAAGCTCTCTATAGGCTCAAGCAAGCTCTGAGGGCCTGGTACGACCGCATTAGGACGTTCTTGATTGAGCGCGGGTACAAAATGGGCTCAATTGACAAGATTTTGTTCACTCTCATGCATGGCAATGATTTCTTACTCGTTCAGATATATGTTGATGACATAATATTTGGTGGTTCATCTCATATCATTGTCGCTGAGTTTGCTGAATCCATGAGCAGGGAATTCGAGATGTCAATGATGGGCGAGCCGACTTTCTTCCTTGGTTTGCAAATCAAGCAAAGCAAACAAGGACAATTTGTCCATCAAACGAAATACACTAAAGACCTGCTAAAACACTTTGACATGTCAGATGCAAAACCACTTGCTACCCAAATGGGTACTTCTGTTGCACTTGATCCAGACGAAGATGGAGAAGAAGTGGACTAGAAGGAGTACTGTAGTATGATCGGCTCCCTTCTTTAGTTGACGGCTATAAGGCCGGATATACACTTTGTTGTGTGTTTGTGCGCTCGTTATTAGGCTTCTACTAGGGCTTCACATCGTCAAGCTATCAATCGCATTCTAAGGTACCTCAAGCACACTCTTGAATTTGGCATTTGGTATTATGCTTCATCTTCATTATGCTTGAGAGGTTTTTCTAATGCTGACTTTGCTGGATGTTGCATTGATCGCAAGAGTACTTCAGGGACGTGTCATTTTTTGGGTTCATCTCTTGTGTGTTGGTCTTCACGCAAACAGTTTAGCATTTCACAGTCTACAACTAAGGCTGAATATGTTGCTTCCGCTAGCTGTTGTGCACAGATTTTGTGGATGGTTTATACTTTGCGGGACTTTGGGTTGGATTTTACATGAGTTCCATTGTTTTGCGATAACACAAGTGCATTTATCTTAGCAAACAACCCTATACAGTATTCTAGGACCAAACACAATGATGTGCGTTGTCACTTTTTAAGAGATCACTTCTCGATTTGCATTTTTGAGGGGAGATATTGGCATTTGTCATCCTTATGGCATCATGTGAGGGGGAGATGTGTACTTTTGCATATGCTTCTGAAATATGATTAATTGCTTTCACATGTACATGCTTTAGTGTGCTCTTTACATTTATATTTTATACTTCTGTTGATTATGCTTAGAATGGATTCATCTATCTATATGTCTTGAGTATGGCTTTTCTTTGTGAAAATTTGAAAATGGTCACTACTAAGTCGAGAAACTAGCAGGAATAGGCTAGGGTGCTTTTGCTTTTCATTACTTACTTGATAGCTTTATCCTTTTCACTTGGATGCTCATACGCAACTTGATCTTGTTATGCTTAAAAATTTAAAAAAAAATTGAAAAATGAAAAATGACAATGATGAAAATGAAAAAAATATTGATGTTGTGATAAAATTGAAAAGATCCAGGTGGTTTTGCATAGTCGCACTACTTTGTTCTAGACTACTTACCATTGCACTTTGGTTTGAACTGGGACATTGAAGTGTATACCATGATCAATGCCTTAAGCTTCCTATGGTTAATCCTAGGCTTTGCTTGGTCGGTTAGCATAAGGTTGACTTGCAAATAACCCTTGGCACTTAAAAAAAGAGAAAGAAAAGGAATAAAAAGTTTAATTTCCTCGCATATCAAGTTTGCTGCATCTACTTGTAGTGGGATGTGCTTTTCGAGTTTTCTTTTGACTAGCTTTTGTATCTCTTACCTTGCCATGTCTAGTATGCTAGTTTGAGTAGTGATGTTGTTATTTGCTTAACACATCAAAATGATTGCTCATACTGATATTTAGATTGTATACATTCGAGCTTGTCATACAGTTGGTTAGGACAGTTTGTGAAGCACATGAATCGTGTGTCCTGTAATTAGGACTTAATCATATTCTGGAAGAATTGCATGTACACTTTACTCTCACAACTCATGGATCTATCTTGATGTCTGCAAAGGGGAGAGTTCATGAACTTTTGTCGTTTATTTTGTTGCTCATTTAGTTTTTGAGGTAGTTTTTGCACTATCGTCCATCCTTTTCAAGTGACATGTTTCTTATTTTTGCTCTTTTTAGAGCTTTCATGGTCACTTGTGTGCTGAACTTTTGCTTTAAACTTGTTTTTGATCTTGAGTTGTCAATGATCAAGGGGGAGATTGAGGAACATAGTGAGGATCGTCACTATGGTTCAAGGTTATGATGAGTGATTGACGGGGTTTTGTCATGAGTTTGTGTGTGGATGTTTGGATACGTGTGTGTGTTTGTGTTTGTCTCATGTGTGCAGGCTTGATATACTCGTCAACTATCGATGGCAAGGGATCAGGGTTAGACGGGGACTCTAATGCCAGATGGTCGATGGTGTCAGTCGATGTTGTGAGTGAACTCAGATGTACACTTGGAGATCAAGCAGGACGTGGGATGAAGGTTGATCAAGACAAAGTGTCGGTTGAGTCAGCGAAAGGGAAGCCAGTACAAGTGACAAGGTGGCTTGAGGGATTGAGAGCGGGAGAGACTTGCTGGCAGTCGAGTTCGCGGACTGACGACGATCGTCGACGATCAAGGAGGCTTTGTCGGTTTTTGCTGAAAACCGTCGAATCCCTAAATGTTTTTAAATTCAATAAATAGGAGTTTAGTTTTATTTGAGTATTTTAGTTTAATAGTGTAAACTTTTGGTATATTTTTAGAATTGTCATGTTCTAAAAATATATTAAAAGGTTGAGTCTTATTTTATTTTTTTGAGTCAAATAGGGTTAATTTTCAGGATATGTTATTCTGAAATTGCATAAGGGTCTTTTGTAAAAGTGTCTATCTAGAATGTCCCTATTTAAGGGCCTTTATCCGTAGGTTTGTCTATGATGAGGACATCCCTACCAATGATACAACCATACATGAATACCAATATCCAATTATTCGAGTTCGAGCACGACGATTAAATCTCCAGGTCAACTCGTTTCTAAGTATCTTAGTATATTATCTTGGGAATAAATTACTACCTAATATTATTATTATTGTTAGGACCCATGGAGATGATGAAAATCACTTGGAGATAAATAAAGAGTTGGAGAAGAACCAGAAAGGACGTCCAAGCTAATTTGAGAGTCCAGTCCAACTACAATTCATGTCTAACTCGGATTCTAGGAGCAGCGTGCACTAAAATCATCGCCCAGGCCGCATACGGACTCCGTTTTTGATGTTCCACCCAGACACGAAAAGATAACTTCATAACCTTTCCAATGCCATCAGTTTCATCTCAAAATTTGTTCTAGATCAACGGGAATCGTCAAAACAAGATAGAGTCCAGAATCTGTCAGCATGCTATTTTCTGCGTTATTGGGCCTTTTGGGCCGTGTATCCAGTTGAGCCCATTAGGGGTACGTCCCAAACTACTATATAAGGTGTTTAGACAGCCATCTAGGTTTTTTGGGTTTAGTTTACACGTTGCTTTGATAGCCGCCGCTTCGCCGGATTTGTAAGTGAACCCCAATTCGCAGATTCCAATAGAATTTTCAATTCGATTGCGTTTTCTGTGTTCTTGCATGTGTTCTTCGATTCGCAGACAAGGAATAGCCTTCTTGGTGAGGTCAATCAGGTTGTGGTTGGTTTATAACCAACGGAGCAGTGGTGTAGCGATTCCAAGGGCCGATCTCGTGGATCGGAAGCCGGATCGTCAATGTCGAGTTCTCCACAAATCGTTGTTTATCCCCCACCTGACGGAAGATCGGGCACCCCCTCCTCCATCAGGCTATGTGAGGAATAGGAGCTTTAATCAAATTACTTCAGAAAATTCTATTGGGGAATCCTTTACCCGCTACAGTTTTTTCGTTACTATAGCAAGTAATCTAAGATTTGTTGTCTGTGCGCCGCTGGATTGCTCTGAATTCATCCGTTTTTGTGGCTGGATTTTTTCCTGGATTGCTTCTTGACGAGCTACAGAGAAGGTGCGCTGCCACATTACTCCAAAAATTTCAAACTGCAAGTTCTAGATGCGATTCAGATGTATTCTAGACTCTTTTGTTGTGACTATGAAACCAGTTTGTTTTCTATTCTTAATGCTTCAGGTTCTGCCGATTGTACTAATTCTCCCTCTATGTTTTTACTGGTTGATTCTTACCTTCTAGAGAATATATCTTTGTTAGTCTAGTGCATTTCTCTGAATACTCTACAAGTTGGACTATATATGTTGCAGATTATTTTCTGATAGTTGTTGGCAAGCTCTTCTTCCATTTGTTTTGATTACTGTTTTCTGCCATAACTTGGTGTTTTGGGGTCTTTTTCATATCCAAATTTAGCTCTACAATTGCTGTTCTCATCATGAGAGGTACTATGTTCAGCACAATATTGATTGTCATTGTTGAACTATTCTATACCATATTGACTTCAGGTGTTATGAACTGTGACGCCCCGATTTACCAAAATCGGAATATTATTGAATTTCCAAAGAAAAACAATAATACAAGAGGTTCATCATGCGACACGTACATACAAGCAATCATTCGTAGTACGCAGACCACATTATTACATAAGAGTAAAATTAAAATAAACAATAAAATAAACTGCATGACGAACACCCTTTTTAGGATCTTCCTGCTTGACTGGGTCTCTACTCCAGACCATCTTCGTAGTAAGCATCATCTGAATTGTGTGTCCAATGGGTATGAGTATAAAAAGTACTCAACAAGCCACCCCAAATGTAAATAGTAATGCAAGGTAATAACAAAGGAAGGACAATGGCTAATAGTGCGGAAAAGTACATTTTTCAATTATTGCATTTAGTGTAGTAAAATTTAATCACGCGGAATAATAGACATGAACATCATAACACCATCTATCTCGAGGAGTACGTTTTCCCTCCTCGCGCAACAGTCCTTACATGTCAAACCATCATGCACATTCATTATAAGTAAACAAACTGTGGGATGTCACGCAACCCGCCCTTTACCGTGGGCTCGGCTTTTCGAAAAGATTTATGACTCTGATGGTTGTAGTCTTTTCGATATGAATGATAAAATAATATTCAATAAACAATCCAAAAACCACACACAAGCATATAAGTTTTGATTTGTTTAAACCAAGGGAAATAAAGTCATTAAGTTTCTGAAATTTACTTTAGGAATATTTTAAAATGAACTTTTAATGGGGTTAGGGAGTTTCTAAAAGGAATAAAAATGTTAACTAATGTATTTTAAACTTCCAATTGATTTAGAATAAAAGGTTCAGAATAAACCTAGTGTTTCCATCATACTAGTATGAAAAGAATAAAGACAAATTTTCCTAAAGGTGAAATGGACAATTTTGAGTTTACCCTAAAGTGCATTTGAATACTTCATTAAATAAAAATAAAATAATCAAAATAAACCTACTTTTTTATTGCATTAACATGTAGAGAATAAGATTATAAATTTTCTGGAATTGAAATAGTTAAATTTGGAGTTAAAATGAGCAAGATATGAATTTCCAAAGTTTAAATCAATTTCTGTATTTTTATTTAAATTGAAAACGGTCTCGGGTCCACGGTGAACCGGATCCAACGTGAACCCGCACACTGTGCGCGTGGTCCGGCCCATCCTGGACTGTTGGATCCAGATCTAATGCTCGGAGGTGAGGCAGGGACGTTAAATGGCGATCAACGGCCCACAACGCTCGATACCCCTTTGACCAGATGGACGCTCGGAATTAAACCTCGCAAGGGTATCAATCCACGCCACCAGATCAAGATCGTGCGGCCAGGGTAGGATCCGGCACGGCACGCATTGGGAGGGGTAAAGTACCCATCTTTCTCGACTTCCGGCGGTGTGACGGCGAGCGATTCCGGCGACGGCGAGGGCTACCCAACCTAACTAGGGCTAAAAACGAAAAGAGGGGTACCAGCGGTGATGGCGACGGTGAGCGGACGGTGTCCAGCGATGTAGAGGGGCGATGAAGCTCCTCTAGTCCTCGTCAGCGGTGCGGTTCTAGCGGGGTTCATCGATGTTGAAGTGGTGGCCGAGGTCGCGGTGGTGCCTGCGGTCACAGATGTGCGATCGTCGAGGACGGAGGGGGACTCCAGTGACGGCGAGCGGTGACTGGAGTAGGGGCAGCAGTGTGGCATTGAAAAGGGTGTCGCGGGCGCTCGATTCTCTCTCACGGAAAAATGACGTGCGGGCTAGACGAGGGGGTGGCCGGGGGTTTAAATAGAGGCATCGGCGGGGGCAGAGGGGGCGCAATCGTGGGAGCCCGAGAGTAAAACCTCTCTTCAATGCCGACGAGCTATTTCCATGCATGCGTGCGCTTGATCCGGGATGATGACGCATGAAATAAAGGGGGAAACGGTCGGCGGGGCGCGGGGGTTTGAATGTCGGGCTTAATTCGGGGGGAGGGGGTTGGGGACAGTGGATCCGAGGCGAGGTTAGGGTTTCGGCCGACGAGGGGGGATTTGGGGGTGGATCCTGTGGGGAATATGGATCCGATAGGTGGGGGCCACCGGACAGTGGGCGTGGGCACGACAACGGGCGAGGTTGACGGGTGGGGTCGGGTTCGGCCGAGAGGGGTAGAAACCGACAGGTGGGGCTGAGGTGGCGGGCGGGCGCGCGTGCGGAGGGGAGGGCCACTGACCAATGGGGTCCACCTGTTAGTGAGGGGGTGCGGGGAGGGAGTGGGCTGGGCCGTCTGGGGGAGGGAGAAGAGGGGGAAGGGGCCCGTTACTATTTAAAATGTTTTCCGAATAAATTTAATTTCTGAAATTAGTTTAAAATATTTGGGCTACTTCAAAGGGTAATAAAATTTGTAAAAATTCTCAAAAATATATCTTGGCCTTGGGATCATACACAAAATTTTCTAGCTCCTGGTTTGGATATTTTTTCTATGTTCTAGTTCAATTAAGCTTAGAAGGGTATTAAAGGTATTTCCAAATTAATTCTTTCCAGAAAAATATAATAAAAGGTATTTTTATTTCTCTGAAAATTTGGGGTGTTACATGAACTGAATGAAATTTAGTGCTACCAGTTTTTGTAGAGTATTTACAGATCTTCCTCCTTTTGTCTTGAGTTTGAGTCAGATCAACTTTTTTCTACTGATGGATTGCATTTGATAAGAAGAACTGGTTTTGTCACTAATTGTTGTCATATTCAGTACAGTGCAACATATGTTAACTAAAGTCTTTTCTGAACTGTTTCAGTTCTGGATAAGAAGTAGTTCAGAATTATTCTGTCAATTTGTGTATACAAACTCAATAGCAGTTTTATCTGAAAACATTTGAAATTTCCTGTTCTTGAGGTTAAGATTGAGTTGAGTGTTCCTAGTTGATTCCATTGAACTCTGAGTATAAATTGTGCTTACACTGAGTTGTCAGAGATGTCTGTTACTTCCTGTGCTGCATGTGTTATATTTGCAGGATAGTAGATGAAACTTTACCACTGTTTTGTCCTCATCTTTAGTCCACTAAGTTGATTTCTCCAGATTATCTCTTGTGTGAATGTCCTGTATAGAACATCAATATTTTGTTCTCTGAAACTCTGAAGTTAGCTGTTAATGTTGCCTGAATTGTTGAATTGTTTTTCTGCCCATTATTTACTCTTTATAGTTGTTCAGATATTTCATTCAGGACATTTTACATTGAGTAGCTTACTAACTTGAATTGCTAGAAGAGTAATTACAGCAGTAGCTTTTCACTGAAATTGGTCTGTAATTGAGGTCAGTTCAGGTTATTCAGAACTTTGTAGTAAGTTGTTTCATTTATTCTCTATTGTTTACACTCCTGATCTGATATAGAGTTGTCAAATATCTGTTTTCTTTTGATGCATACTTGATTGATTCAATCTGAATTCTGAATTGATCACTTGAAGCTAGAACTTGATCTGTATTGGCTTGATTATTCTGTTTACACTAAAAGCACTAGGATTGCAACTTAGTCATTGATCAGAAGCACACTCAGCTGGGCACTAGTGCTTACTGAAAAAGGAATTGGATGAAACATATTGCATGTGTGTGTGGGAATGAGTTCATGTACCTAAAACAAATGTGAAAGCGTATAACACAATTGCCAATACTGTTTATTCTCTATATCAGCCACCAGAATTCTTCACTGCCAGTTTTTCATCAATCTGTTTTTGAATGCTAAGGGTGCATTTGGTTCTGCTTTTCAAATCTGCTTCTGCTGTGAAAAAGCAGAAGCTGAACCAAATGGGTTTACCAAAACTGCTTCTGCTGTGAAAAAACAGCTTTTTCTAGTACAAATTTGGAAGCAGCCTGGACCCTGCTTTTCTGCTTTTGCTTTTCTGCTTTTCTGATTTTTAGTTCAGATTAAATAGTATGAATTCAAGGTGTCTTAATTGATTTACATTATTATGGTTTGTATTGCATTGCACAATTTTATGAGATAATATGTGGCTGTCGGTTTTTTTATAAGATGAACTATGCACTTTTTTATTTATCTAATATATTTTTTAGTTATTTAGTTGAATCAATGTTGAGTGTTTCCTATTTATATATATGTATAGAATATTATAATGATGAAAATTATGTAAGTTACAAAAAACAGTCAGCTCACAGCAGTTTTTTCACAGCAGCTTCAACCAAACGACTTTTAGCTTTTTCACAGCAGATAGCTCACAGCAGCTTTTCACAGCAGGTAACTCACAGCAGCTTTTTCACAGCTTACAGCAGAACTAAACGCACCCTAAGTAGTTGATTCCCTGTTTGAGTTCTTGAGATGAGCAATAGATTTTTCTAATCAGTGATCAGTGAGTATTTTTGAGTGCATGAGTATTCTATGATTTTGTTGATAGTTTATTGTGAGATAATCAGACTCATCATCTACTTTTCTGAATTAATTTCTATTGAGAATATGCAATTCGTTCTCTGATTTTGAATCTGATAAAGTAGATTACTTGAGATTTGCTACAAACTGAATTGAATAATGAACCTATC
Organism: Zizania palustris; assembly: GCA_019279435.1. Lineage (NCBI taxonomy): Eukaryota > Viridiplantae > Streptophyta > Magnoliopsida > Poales > Poaceae > Zizania > Zizania palustris. The sequence continues at coordinate 43,458,188 of JAAALK010000285.1, read as the reverse complement.
TTGTTGTTGAACAATTTTGCAGAGTTCTGAATTTTCTGAATCTCTTGTCTATTTCAGAGTTACAATCACCAATTTAACTCTGTCGATCATCCAGTTGTCGATCTACTCACTGTAGTTTGGAATATAAATTGTCGACAGAGTGCTTCGACACTTCAATCTTTGAACAAGAACTGAATTCTTAATTTGAAAAGATTCTGTTGTTCTGATTCGCACTGATCAGTTTAAATTTGATTCTAAAATTTTTGGAGGTGCGTTGGGTGATTTGAATAGGCCATCTAATTCACGAGAATTTGTCGAGGTGCATATTCACCCCCCTCTAGTCGCCATTCCGATCCCACAGTGTGTCATCAATTCAGATAGATATGTCCAGGGCTTCGCTCAGTGTGAGGCTAACTTGCTTACAGGCGTGCGATGTGGTGACATTTCCTTTCACGGAAAAGGCTCCCCTTAGCCCTAGGATTTTGAGGACCAGGTATTCATAATGTGGAACAACCATGAATTTGGCGAGTGAAGGCCATCCGATGATAGCGTGGTATGCGGTCCTCAAAGATAGTGACATAGAACTTGATGTGCTCAGTCTTGTAGTTGTCCTGAGAACCGAACATCATCGGTACGGTGATCATACCGAGGAGGATGGAGGCCTTCCTCGGGACGATGCCATAAAAGGGGGAGTCTATCTTTTGAAGCATCGAAGTTGATGCCGAGTGCCGCCAACGTCCCCTTGAACAGGATGTTGAGGCCACTTCCACCATCGATCAGCACATTTTTAAGGCATACCATGAGGATGACTAGATCAATGACCAACAGGAATCATCTAGGCTTGGGGATGTCTATCCATTGATCTTGTCGGTAAAAGGTGATACGTATTTTAGACCACCTTAGGCACTCAGTCGCCACTACGTTGATCGCGTTGATGCGATAAGCCATCTACTTATGCTAAGGGAGTGTCGCCTTTCTCCCCATCCTTGTCGGTCTTCTTCTCCCTATCATCCCGATGATGCTTGTCGGGTCGGTGAGTTTCCACCGCCTCTTTCAACATTTAGTTCTGAAGGTGAAAGCAGCGACATGTGGTATGATTGTTGTTAGAGTGGATAATGCATGGCTTATCAAGTAATTCCTGCAACGCCAAGTCATCTCAGCATTGAGGTTAGGCGCTTTGATCAGCGACCATGACTTCTTTCCCCTTCGGAGGAGCCATGTTGAAGATCATTGGTCTCATGTATCCAGAAGATGATGAGTGATTGTCAACAGAACTCAAGGAGAGAAAGGATGAGATAAAGAAGAGAAGACCTATTGTGTTTTGACCGCGTGTGACTCAGGTACACAGGCATTGAGCGACTACCAGGCAGACAGAGCCGTGAAGTCAGGTCGGCCCAATCTATAGGTACATGGGCCAGGAATGGTAGGAGACTAATCGTGGTGTTGATCGGGTTTGACTGAGGTAAATGGGCGGCGAGCGACTACTGGGCCGAGGAGTCCGCAGAGTCGGGTTGTCCCAATCTGGATACCTGGTGCGAAGACGGCGAGAGCTTTTTCAGTTTCGACGCAAAACCAACACCCTATCTAGAACGTTCAATGCTGATCCGATGGTCCTTAAACGTGGCCATAGATGCTACGAAAGCTCCAAGTCAGGACAAACTACATTTAGTTTGGTTTTTTCTATTTTGCCTCTCCGGCCCACACTCTGTCTTTACTGAGTCTATAAAAATCCTAATGGCGGTTCAGACATTTTATATTTCTGAGTATGTAAATACCCTAAGGGTATATTGGGATTTTCCTGATTTTTGGGCAGCGTGTGAATAGGCCCCCATACCATACGGTATTGAAAACTCATCCAATTTGAAAATTTTGAGTTCACTATTTTAACCCAAAGTTTTTATCACTTTCTTACTTGAGGTGCGCCACCGGTAGAAAACTCTCCGTTGTCGGTATCGTCATCTCAAGCATGCCTCAGGGCTCCGGTTTTTTCCTCTCTAAGCATGCCTGCTGCCTCCGGTCTTTCCTCTCCAAGCGAACTGGTCACCTTTGATTTCCTCAGCGCTAGTCGGGACAGCTGAGGGCTTGCAAGGCAGGTGCAGTGATGGGGTGCGGAGTCAGCAGCAGCACCGTGCGGCCACAAGCAAAGTGATGACGCCAACCTGGAGGCATGCAACTCAAGGAAATGCGTTTTGGAAGCCATTGCCTGCACCAAATTTTCCTAGATAATATAGGTAAGAAAATCTTATTCTTTGCATGTAACTTTGTTTTGTGAGATGTTAGATGAATGCTTGTGTTAGATGAATCGATGGCTTATCTTGTGAAGAAATTTTTGCATACAATGAATTTGACTCTAGGCACTTTTTTGGTGTTTTATTATTTAGGACACTGGTTGCTTTTGGTGGCTAGATTATTTTTAGTGCTTTTGTTATCAAAATCTATCACATCACATTATATCTGACAAGAGAGTGATAGCACTAGGTTTATTTGGGATTTCATCAAGAAAACTTGTTTGCATTTTCTAGTTGTATTTTGGAGGAGCGTTGGGTGTAAAGGGAAGGCCATCTATTCGAATGATTTTTTAGAGGCACCCATTCACCCCCCTCTAGTCGTTACTCTTGGTCCTACAAGTGGTATCAGTGCCTGGTTATGGTTTTTCCATACCTTAACCGGTTCTAACCGAAGGTAGTGATCATCACCTCTTCTGGGAAGGTTCCATCTCATGAGGTTTTTGGCTATAATTATTGGAATAGTCGCATGTGAGCCTATCTATTGAGCCAAAGCTCAGGAATTTGGAACATGCGTGTTTATACTTCTTTCATTGTGTGTCTGTTTGCTGAGCGTACTACCCTTGAGTTAGTCGTCGAGCATGACCTCAAAAACCAAGCAGTGAACATTCTTTTTTTGGTTTAGGTCCCAGTGAGTTAGTGAAGGTTATGCCCGAGAAAATACAATGGATCAGAAGCTCCAATAGTGAGTATCGGAAGTTCCGGTTAATTTCTGGTCTCGATACAGAGAGAAATTGTTGCTTCGGAAGTTTCGGTTAATTTCTACTAGAAGACTTTTTCAGGTGAAATAGCAGGCAGGAGAAACTCTTCTAGAATACTTCATGTGTTTCGCCCACACCAAGTCCCAAATCAAGGGGCTATCCACGTCATCTGTTGTGGATGTGGCGCGTGAAGGTGTAATGAATCCCGACCTCCTTAGCAAACTTCATCGAAAGCCGTTGTCTTCAGTAGCACAATTGATGGCATACTTCAAGCAGTATGCCAAATCAGAGAAGGTGTCTCCGAAGGATTGCTTCATCCACATCAACCCTCCCCAAGAAGTTAAGATAGAGCCAGGGGCTCCAAGTCCTCTGCAGGCCCTCTTTGATAATCGTTCTCACGATCAGAGAGGAGGAAGGAAGCAACCTTGCTCCGAAATATTGAATATTGCTCCCTCCGCTCCAAAACTACCTTAGAACTATCAATAGTCTCAGGGCAATAAAGCTAGTAGCTCGAGGCCGCCAGATAAACTAGCCGGCCGAAGCTAGACTCTCTTTTGTTGTGTGCATGGCGAAAACAGAAGCCATGCCACCAAGGATTGCAAGTCCATACCCGCTCTCCGGGGTGAGTATATTGGGAGAAACTCAGGTCGAGGCACTACAGACCAAGCTCCTCCGGCAGCACGCTCGGAGCCCATACAAGATGTCGGGTGTGCAGGTAATCTCGAAGCTCTTATGAAACCTCCGGTGACCAACATTATGCCACCATCGAAGCAAGAAGACGCTCAGGATCATGGCAAACGAGTGGTCCTACCCATCTTCGGTGGGGGTATCCTCGGTAATATGTTGAAGCATCACCGAAGAGATTACATTCGTGAAGTAGGACATATAGGAACTTCAAATTCGGCTGCAGAAATGCCCGAGTGGTCCCATGTGCCCATATCATTCTCTGCCAATGTTGTTGTAGGGGTGAAATTCCCCCATGCTTAATGGGGGATTGGTCCCGATCTTCCGCTAGGTAAGAATAACTTGGATTGGTGGAGAATCTCGACGTTGACGATCCAAGGGTCCGGTCCGGCGGATCCAAAACCTTGCAATCGGTACACCACTGTCTCCGTCGTTTATCAACCACGCAGGGCGCGATTGACCTCGCCACGAAGGCTAGTTCCTGCAAGCGAACCCAAGAACACAAGCAAGAACAGGAAGAACACAAGTCGAATGCCAAATCACAAATGAACTATGATGAAGAGAGGTTTCACAAACGCTGATGCAGCAGCCAATCGGTTCGGTGCAGGAGCGGGATCTAAACACACAAGTGTAGATGCAAACAAAGCAAAACCTAATCCTAAAGGCGGCTGTCGTGAGTATATAAGGCGTGGGCAGCCTGTAGGAGGTGCACACGACTCGGACTATGGGCCAACACGGCCTCCAACTCAGTACAAGGTACAACTCGGCCCAACTCTGTCACGCAGGACTGTTCAGTCACACAGGACGACTCGAGACTCCAAAAGAGGCGAAACCAACGCCAAAAGATCCGACTACTCCTTAGCTTTCCAAAAAGTCCAAGAACGCGCCAATCAGACTTCGTATGAGGAAGTTATGCCCATTTTGGTGCATGGTGGTTGATGTAGCCCGAACCAGCGAATTCTTGACTTCAAATCATCCGTGCGACTCCGTCTTCAACTCCAATTCTCCTATTCCGTCTCCCATGTTCCTAAGCAATAAAATATCACTAGTATTCAGTAGCATCCCATCCAAACAAATATTATCATAGTTGCTAAGGAAAGAATTAACCTCATGGTTCAAGCGACGGCCATGGGCGCGTGTGATTGGTCCCTGTAATTGATGGTGCATGTGTGTATCACGGTGGTGCATGTGTGTATCATGTTGATGCATGTGTGTATCATGTTGGTGCATGTGTGTATCATGGTGGTGCATGTGTGTATCATGTGAAGTGATGTCCTCATCAATGCTGACCCCTTGTCATTTCAGCTGATGTTGCAGGGGTGGAAGTTCAAAGGGTGTTGGTCGATGGTGGAAGCTCTGCTGACATACTCTTCGTCCAAGACTTCGATCAAATGTGCATCCCCCGAAGGCATCTACTTCCAGCAGCTCGCCCACTCCAAGGCTTCACAGGCCCTCCTCTCGATGCCCTCGGCCAAATAGGCCTTGAGGTTGCTTTCGGCGAGGGGCCCCTAGCCAGAGTTGAAGAGTTCATCTTTGATGTTGTCGACGCCCCGTATGCCTACAATTCAATCTTTAGAAGAGGGATACCGAATAAATTTGGAGTCGTGGCGCACCACAATTATCTCTATCTCAAAATTCCCACGCAAGGTAGAGTCCTTACGATCCTAGGAGATCAAGCTGTAGCTAGAAGATTAGAGTACGACCATGTCCCACCTCTCGATCCTCGGTAGGTAAACAGTGTGCAAGAGCACTCGGAGGAGGCTTCAGGGTCACAGGACCCTCCAAAGAACCCTTCCCTCAAGCCAAGCCCAGAAGGTGATGTAGTCACGAGGATCATTGTCAAAGAAGGCAGGGAATACCGCATTCAGTTTGGCAAGGGGTTGCCTTCGGAAATCACCACTTCGCTAGAAGATGTAGTTCGAGAAAATCTAGATATCTTCACCTGGTCATACGAAGATATCCCTGGAGTTGACCGGAGCATTATCGAGCATAGCTTGCTCATTAACCAAAGGTTCGACCTGTTCGCCAGTGGCTCCGCAAGTTGTCAACTGGAAGAGCAGCCATCGCTAAAGCAGAGGTAGAAAAGTTGCTAAGAGCCAGAATCATTAGTGAGGTAGCCCACACGGAGTGGTTAGCTAACCCAGTCTTTATCAAGAAAAAGGGCTCCGGTAAATGGCGCATGTGCATTGACTTCACATTTCTAAATAAAGCATGCCCACGAGACCCCTATCCCATGCCCCGCATTCATCAACTTGTTGACTCTTCGGCTGGCTCCGAGCTCCTGAGTTTCCTTGATGCATACTCCGGTTATCATCAAATCTTGCTCAAACGTTAAAAGGAAGCCAAGACGAGCTTTATAACCCCTTCCGTAGCCTTCTATTATGTTTGAATGCCCTTCGGCTTGAGAAATGACGAGGCAACTTTTTCTCGACTCATTGCTAAAGCTCTAGGTCACCAGATAGGCTGAAATGTTGAAGCCTATATGGATGACATTGTAATAAAGAGTGCTTTAAAGCACTAGCATAGTCTAGACTTAGCAGAAACCTTTGAGAGCCTACGAGCATGTGGAGTTCGCCTCAATCCTAAAAAATGCATTTTTAGAGCTGAAGCAGGAAAATTGCTAGGGTATTTAGTTTCGAGAAGAGGAATCGAAGCTAGCCCGACGCAGATAAGTGCACTGCAAAGGATGGCTCTGCCTGAAAATTTGAAGCAAGTCTAGAAACTAGTTGGACACCTCGTAGCTCTCAGCAGATTCCTGGCAAGATCAGCGGATCAAAGCATCCCAATTTTCAAAGCCTTAAAAGGGTCTGAAAGTTTCAACTGGACGTCGGAGTGCTAGAAAAACTTCGACGAAATCAAGGACTACCTCTGGAATTTATCAATGCTTACTGTGCCCATTGTACAGGAAACTCTCCTCCTTTATCTTGCAATAATAGGCTCTGCAGTCAATGCAGTGCTTGTTAGAGAGATAGAGCTCAATGGAAAACTGGTGCAGAACCCAGTATACTTCGTTTAGAAGCCTTGTCTAGAGCAAAAACATGGTACTCCGAGCTCGAGAAATTTGCATATGCTTTGGTAATGGCCTCGCGAAAGCTAATGCATTACTTCTTAGCACACAATGTAATTGTCCCTACATTGTAATCCCTCGGCGATATGCTCCGGAGCAAAGACTCCACCGGGAGTATTGGAAAATGGGTTGTCGAGCTAGCCCCCTTCGGCATTTCCTTCACCACAAGAACAACCATTAAGTCTCATGTTATGGATGACATTGTTGCAGAGTGGACTCCATCCGCAATTTGGGCTCTAGAAGATTCATGCGAAGGAGTCTGAATAGTGTACTCCAACGGAGCATTTCAAGCATCCGGAGCAGGTGCTGGAGCCATGATAATTTCGCCTTTAGGACAAAAAGTAATGTACTCTGCAAGGCTCAACTTTAAATCCACTAACAATATTGGAGAGTACGAAGGAATCCTGCTTGGTCTCCGCAGAGCGCGAGAGCTTGGAGCCACTCGAATTGTAATAAAATTAGATTCTCAAGTTATTGCAGGACATGTTGACAAAATCTTCCAAGCTCGGCATCCAAATCTTGCGAAGTACTTAGAAGAGATCAACAAGACGGAGGCATTGTTCAAAGGAATTTCCATCTGGAGCATCCCTCGATCAGATAATCACCTTGTGGACATCCTGGCAAATGCTGCTGCCGGAGCATTGGATGTAGCGGAAGGGATTTTTATGAAGAACTTATCTACCCTTCGGTGCCTCAGCCACCCTCCACCGAAGTATTTTGTATACCAATCACTGATTGGTGGAGCCCAATATTATACCGTTTGCAAAACAAATCAAGTCCCCTCAAAGGCCCATAATTGCAAAGGCTACAGTCAAGGGTCCAGAATTATAAGCTTGTCAACGGAGTGCTATGTAAAGTTGGAGTCTGTTCTCCTCTATTCCGATGCATATCACAACCCGAAGGCCAAGATATACTTTGGGAAATCCATGATGGCTTGTGTGGTAGCCACTTAGCCCCGCAGGCTTTAGCAGGCAAAACTCTTCGCTAGGGGCTTTATTGGCCAACAATTGTAGCAGATGCAGAATCATTGGTTTGGACCTATCAAGGGTGCCAATGGATGGGAAGACGAAGCCATCGTCCTCCAACACCACTTCAAGTCATTGCTCTGGTATGGCCGATGGCACGATGGGGAATGGATATCATCGGCCCTTTCCCCATGGCTAAGGGCAGCTTGAAGTTCGCGGTGGTAGCAATCGAATACTTTTCTCTAAATGGGTCGAAGACGAAGCCTTAACTATTATCACTTCGAAAAATGTGCAGAAATTCTTCTGGCAAAATATTTTTTTGCAGGTTCGAAGTGCCTAGAGAGTTGACAATCAACAATGGCACCCAATTCGAGCCCAAACCTTTTAGAGAATTATGCGAAAGGGCTAGGAATTAAAATGTGCTTTACAACAGTCTGTCATCCCCAATCCAACGGAGCCGTCGCGTGGGCCAATGGAAATATTTTATCTGGCTTAAATTGAAGGATTGTAGGGTTGGCAAAGGGACTATGGACCGAAGAGCTTCCTAAAATTTTAAGGTCCATTCGGACCACTAAAGCTAGGTCTACATGTTTACCCCATTCAGGTTGTTGTTCGGGGATGAGGCCATGACTCCAATGGAGTTGAAAGGTGGATCCCTCAACGTAACGGAGCCAGGAGATAAAGATGGAAGGAACACTTCGCTTGACTTATCTGAAGAAACGAGGCTTCAACTGTTGCCAATTTGACAAAGGCATGGTATGACCCAATGGTAAAAGCTAATGAACTTTGACCGGGTCATTTGGTACTGCAAAGTGTAATTGCTCCGCGGAAATTAGGGAACAAATGGGATGAATCATATATTATCCTACGCTCAGGGCGCCCCGAATCTTTTAAATTAGCTAATTTACAAGGGGAAGAGTTAAAGCATGCATGGCATGCAGAGCACCTTAAACGTTATTACGCTTAGGGCCTCCTTGTAAAGAATTGTAAAGTACCTTTCTAAATGAAATAAAGCTCGTGGTTCGAATTATGCTTACCCCTAAATATTCCCTACCCCTGGTGGACGCATTAGGGGAACGGAGATGCTTGCGGAGGTGATCATCTTTCAAAAGAACCCATTATACGACCTTCAAACCACTGGTTCAGGGATTCCGTAAAAGAGACGAAGGTGGCCAAAACCTACAGATTTTGAGCCATCGGCTTGATAGCATCCGTAGAAGAGTTCAAGGACTATAAAATAACGAAGTTCGAACCTCTAGGTTCGGAGCATTCGTAAAAGAGCCGAAGGTGGCCAAATCCTACAGATTCTGAGCCATTGGCTTGATAGCATCTGTAGAAGTGTCTAAGGACTTTAAAAGAATAGATTCCAATCCTCTAGGTTCGAAGCATCTGTAAAAGAGCAGAAGGTGGCCAAATCATACGAATTCTGAGTCATTGGCTTGATAGCATCCGTAGACGAGTCTAAGGACTTTAAAAGGATAGATTCCGATCCTCCGGGTTCAAAGCATTTCTAAAAGAGCCGAAGGTGGCCAAATCCTACGGATTCCGAGCCATTGGCTTGATAGCATCCATAGAAGAGTCTAAGGACTTTAAAAGAACAGATTTTGATCCTCCGGGTTTGAAGCATTTGTAAAAGAGCCAAAGGTGGCCAAATCCTACAGATTCCAAGCAATTGGCTTGATAGCATCCATAGAAAAGTCTAAGGAATTTAAATAAACTGATTCCGATCCAACGGGTTCGATGCATCTGAAAAAGATTCGAAGGTTACCAAATTATAAGGTTTCAAGGCCCCAGCCAAATAAAACCCATTAAGAGTCCTAAGTGACCAATTTAGGAGCTCTAATTTATAAATTTGAAGCTCCTTACTAATTTTACAGGCATCGAACCATTAGTTCGATGCGTGGCCTACTATACCTCTATTCGGTAAGATATCAAGATACGAACATATAGTTCGAAGAACTCTACAAAAAAGTTGAGTTCATGGTTATCAAGTACTGTTTGAGAAGCCTCGGCTTTAATATGCCGTGCGTTGTGCGTGATTGGCCCTATTGCATTGCATATAGCTCCCACCCACAAAGAGGGGAAAGGGAAAAGGCACAATCAAACGATGCTTCTCAAAAAAATTATATTGCTTGGTTAAATCATATTACAAACATCATAATCAAGAAAAATTATTATCTAAGCCTAAGTAGAAATGGAGACCTCTCTGACCTCTTGAGCTACCTCCGGGACCAGCTCGGTCATTGAAGCGTGTAGTTCTCAAAACCTTTCATTTGGTTCGATCACCCTTCTTCAAAGCTCTCCAGGTTTTCTGCTCCTCTTGAAGTTCGGCCCAGGTTAGAAGCCATTCGGAGCTAGCCTTCGTCGGGTCTTCAGGTTGATGCTCCGAATCAGACCAGTCTACATACTCCGAAGATGAAGATGTTATTAATTTATCTTTTTCTTTGATATAAGAAAGGACTTCGCTACAAACATCGGGTGCTATCTCTCCATGCTCCCCCCAAGGAACAGAAAATCGCGGGCGCCTATAAGGCCTTAAGTTTTCAGGAATATCCCATTGTTGGCGAAGCCCTTCGTCAAGATCTAACACTTCGAGATCAAAATCTGAAGCATGTGGCAAAACCTAAAAAAAACATTCAAGCAAATACTTTTCATTCATTGAAACAAGAAGAAAATTAGAAAGTCTTTTTACATGGCAAAAGCACCCTAAAAGCTAGACCTTTGGGTCTAGAGGAGGAGCAGTTGGCGGAGTTGGAGCCAGAGGCCTCATATGTGCTTGCCTTGGCTACAACTTCATTATCTGCTTTCCAGGTCACCCGGAAGGCTTCCCAAGCCGAAGCAACATCTAGAGATGGTCACAACAAGCCATCGTCAGCGAAGCTTGTAGGTGTCAAACCCTAACCCGCAACAATGAAGATCCCGATGGATTCGAGATGACGAAGGACTCTTATCCCCGCTACTTGCCCGGAGATTTCTCCATAGCGAGTACCGGAACCCTTCATCATCATGGCCACCACCTGGATCCTCTTAAGCTTATAGTCGAGAGGCTCATTTGCTGCAGCTTGGGAAGATGGGCAGACAGTTCCAAAATATTCCAGAACACCCCGGAGGGTGTCGATGGTTTGATCAGCCACCTCGTCGTGCCTCGCCTCGACCTTTGTCTTCCACCAATCGTAGGGACTTATCTTCGGAACCCTTAAGGGACCTCTAGAGAACTGTAACCTTCCTTTTGAGCGGATTAAACTCGAGCTCGTTGGATGTCGTAGCCGCTCTAGCAAGAACAAATTGATGCAAAAAGCAAAGTAAGTATGGTGTAATTGCAATGAATTAAATGGACATTGTCCCTTGCATACCCATAGGGTAGCCCTTTCAAGGGCTATGTCTATCTCCGATCCACTAGCTTCGCTAAACGCGGAGACCAGCTCGGAGTTGCCAACCTCTTGGCTCTTTCAGCCATAAGTTGCAGGAGAGACCGGAGCCATGTCCGCTGCTCCAAGAACGGAGCTAATAGCAGGAGCCAGAACAGAGCTCTCTGATCATCTTCGGCGGGATCCTCTTCTGAAGCATCCACCGAAGGATTGTTCGTCGATAGCATCATCATCAAGGAGGGAGAGGCCTAGGCCAAGACTTGCCTTTACCTCTCCCCATTGCAGGAGCCGCCGGAGCCACCTCTTCCGTCAGAGTGGACCCCTCCACAGGAGTGACCCCTTCGGTTAGAGCAAATCCAATGAAGGTAGCCTCCACTACCGGAGCCACCTCTTCTGCCAGAGCCTCATCCCCAGTCGGAGCCAAGTCCTCTGCCAAGGCTCCGTCTCGGGTCAGAGCAATGTTGCTCCCCGAAGCATCCACAAACATAAGGTATTTGTCAATTATATAAAAGATATTGCCAATACAATGAAATTATTTTAGGTATGATGAATCATGAAGTGAAGACCGAAGGCTTACCTCCATCTAGATTTTGAGGGAGGATTACGGGATCCCCAGATACTCATACAATCTGAGGTACTCCTCGATGTCCACCACTGAAGTTTGTGCGTGAGTAGCAGATGTCGAGGTCCTTACCTCTGTCACCACTACTCTGGTCACTAGTGAGTCAGAGGCCTCCGGCTCCACTACTTGAACCCCTGCGAGCTCAGTTTAGGCCGCCGCCTCCTCTTCACCGACCTCGGCATAAAACCACCGAAGTATTCAGTCGGAGTTCCACCAGTCGTTGATCGCCTTCACCGGGAAATTCTTCAAGTGCCCCATCCGGAGCTAGAAGTTGACACTCCTGAAGGCCACCAATAGCTTGGAGTCTATTAAGAAATCTATTGAAGGAAGCCCAAGTCCCGCTTAGAAGAAGGCTTGGAAGACGACGACTTCTCCGCTCCTCGGTGCCGGAATCACTTCTTCTCTAGGGATCCGAGTCCTCATCCCCGGTCCTAGCTTTCCGCTTACTGTTTCCTCGACAGACTCCGCCGAGCAAGTTGATTGCCCATGGATGAATGTCTCATTCAGCGGCTTCTTTGATGGTGGGCGGAGCTCTTGTGGATCCTTCGTCCAGGATCACCCAGGAGCTGCCGCCACAGATGCGGCCAAAGCTAGCCACTGCGCCAAGATCGCTACCATCGCCGGCACTCTTGCACTGGTTCTCACCATTGATAGAGTGCTCGAAAGTTTTGGAGAGTAAGGTTGAAACATGAAAGCGTGGAAATGTTGAACACAGAAGCTTTGTAAAAACTTTCACCGCTGATCGCTTTCCTCTTTTATAACTGCTTTGTTCTCGTTAAGCGCGCTTCGCGCATGTTTTCACTTTTTCAGATTCAACCCATGTCAATGAAGGGTGGGGCCAAAAGGTTTCCTGTCCCGAAGAACATGATGAAACTCGAGGCCGCTGAACTTGCCTTCAAGCTTGCAGACCTTTTGACAATAAGCATTCATCTTCTCATCAGTGCATGACCAGTCCTTGTTCACTTGACTGATCACTAGCTTGGTATCTCTATAGGACTGAAATGAGTGACTAGTGGGGGTGAATAGGTGCCTCACCAAATTCTTTCGTAATGATGGCCTTTTATAGACACTCAACACTCCTCTAAAGGAACAAACAGAAGCAAATAAACTTTCACAGCAAAATCCTAGATAAGGCCAGTGCTATCCCTCTCCAGCCATATATGATATGATGTGATAGTATCAGAGATCACAAGCAATGAAAATAATGTATCCTTCAAAAACCAACCGATGTCCTGATTGAAAAGATACCCGTAGAAAGCACACAAGGCAGATTAAAGACTACTCAAATATTGGATGACATATCAATAAGCATTTTGATAGAACACAAATATTTCATCACACTCAAGGCTATAACAGTTCACAATCATTTAAATTGCATCTCATCAAACTACTTAAAAGGATAAGGCTCACAGATGAATCAAACTGAACATCACACATAGCATCAAAATAACAACATATAAAATGCTAAAATAAAACAGATGAAATAGTTACCTGTTGCAACAGATGAAGATGTTGATGAAGCCGTCAAAGCAATGTAGATGTGCATTATGACACTACTTGTATGGTGCATGAAAAATGATTTATCATGCACACCAAGATGAAGACTCGAGACATCTAGTGTATAGAAGAACAACAGTGTCCGGTCAAAACAAACAGTGGCGTACAGAACCTTTGACAATGTACAGAAAAAAACCCTCTCGCTCATGTGTGTGCGCCTAGCTGATTGCCATGCATCGTCACGCGAGCTCTGCCTCCACGCGCTGATCACCAAATAGTTGTCACGCGTAGGAGAAAACTAGGGGAACGAGTGGAGGAAAACTGGCTCATTGGGTTGATGGGACAAAACGATGAGTAGGACTACGTTGAGACTGTGCTCAGAAAAAACGGTGCTAATGAGAAAAGGAGAAAAGTGGTCGGGCGGCAGAAGACTCAAACGGGAGTGGTGTTTTAAGAGATGAACAGGAGACAAGTGGTAGGTACAGGAAACACCAAAAAGTGAACTCATGATTTTTCATTTGAAAGAGTTGGTAGAAACCCTAGGACTAGGTGGCAATTTATAGGCAATTCAAAAACAAGAAAAGACACAAATAACCCTTGGGTTTTTTATAGACTCAAAGGCTCATAGGGCTAAAAAGTAAAATCCTATCTAAGGTTATTTGTCCCGATTCAAAACTTTTGTAGCGACTACGGCTTCTCTTCAGGACGCTTCGACCTTGATCTGATAGTTTTTAGCTGAAACCGACAAATCCCTCCAAATCACCGACACGTGTCACCAATCCGCAAACTAGACCACCAGCAAGTCTCTCCCGCTCTCGATCCCTTGAGCCACATTTTCACTTGCACTGTCCTCCCTTTCGCTGACTTGGTCAACAAGCTATCTCGATCATCCGTCCGTCCATGTCTTGCTCCATCTCCATGTGTACGATTGACATCTTCCTCAACTTCACCCGACATCCTTGATCGTCTGGCATGAAAATCCTAGCTTTACCTTTGATCACCCACCGTTGACAGTTGACTCACATCTCAACCTTGCACACAATGAGACAAGAAAAACATGAATATCCATGCAGAAAACACACTGATCCCTTCAGTGATCACAACAAGTCATCACAAGTCCGGACCATTCAATCAGGAAACTTGTCAATCACTCATCACTAAGATAAAACCATAGTGCAAACCCCACTCTATTTCTCAATCTCCCCCTTGATGAGTGCATTGACAACTCCAAAAAGAAACAAGATGAATGTTAATGTTCAATACACAAGTGACCATAGAAACACAGAAAAGAGCAAAACATGTCACTTGATTTTAAAAATTCTCCCCCTTTGACAGAAGTAAAACAAAAATTCTCCACCTTTGGAAATGCAGGCATCAAGGTGATAAAAATGATGCAAAAAGAGGTGTGAGGGTGAATGTATATGCAAGCTTCTGAAACATGATTAGCAGCAATTACAGTACAAATCATGCATTTTCCTTGAATATTGTCTCAAAGTACTGTATGATAAGCTCAGGTGAATCATATCTAAAGAAAATTAAGAGCAAGAATTTTTAGGATTTAGCAAACAAAAGCATGACCAATAAGACTAGCATATTATACATGGTAAAGCATGGAATACAATAGCTAGTAGATACTACTGTTGGGGGAAATACTTCATCGTCCTCAGCATCATTTAAGATCTCTGTATTAACACCATGTGAAGATAAAAGGAAGCTAGAAGTCCTCCACTTTAGAGATTGAAACAACCATCAAGGCTCCGCTATCTCCAGAACATTCCAAGACAGAGTCTTGGATAAAGGCTTCAGCCAAAAGGAGATTCCAGAAGCACCTTCGCCCAAAGGGGAGCTGCCAACAAGGATCGAACATTTACCTTTTTACTATTGGCTCATACCATTCCATATTTGACCCCACGAAGAATACTAAATAGTATCCACTAGGTCAGTTGTAATTAGATGGTAAAAAGGTCCTTGTCCTATTGTATTTAGTCTATAAATACCCCTCTCCTCACTATCAACGGGGCATCAAATATTCAGGTATTCAATACACACTTCGAACTATATCGAGCTAATATCCTATTAGGAGGCTTGGAACAGTCCTTAGAAAACACTTCGCAAACACTTTGTTTGTTAACCCTTCGAATTTATTAAAACCTGTTAGCGTAATCCTTTGTGCCAACAGTTGGCACCTGTCCGTGGGGACCCTAGTACAAAAGCTAGAATCTCTACCAATCCATCTCTGAAGCCATGCCTCCCAAGCGAAGCAAAGGCGAAGGTCCCTTCCGGAGATCTCCTCGGACCTCTGGATTAGGATCTTCCAAATAAAACGGAGGCCATGGGACCCTCCACAATCACTCGACCTCAGACCCCAGAGTGACTGTACTGACTTCATCGGCTCTCAATATCTGGAGGCCCCTCCGGAGGAAGTGGAAGTCATCCTGATAATATGGCCGCCAAGCTAATGCAGCTTCAGGCGGAGGCATACCGTTGGAAACAAGAAGCTGCCATTAGGCTACGCCCACAAGCTAACCCCAAGTTCTGAAGACGCATCATGACGCAGATACCTTCCAACTTCTTGAAGCCACCGAGACTCGGAGGAGCACTGAAAATGCCTCCTTTGACGAAGAATCTCCGCTGCTTCCCAATCTTCAAAGGGTGTGCTTTGATCCTCAGTTCTCAGCTTTGAAGATGAAAAAATACTCCGGAGAAGCCAACCCCAAAGAATTTGCCCGCTCTTATGCACTTGCAATAGAATCCAGCAGAGGGGTCCGAGACACGCTGGCAAAGTGTTTCCCCCTTGGGCTCGAAGGGGTGGCTCTTAGGTGGTTTTGGTCCTTAAAGCCCGGAACGATCAAGTCTTAGGAGCAGTTGAAGAAAAGGTTTGTAAGCAATTTTCAAGGGATCTTTGTGGCCCCAATGTCTACGTGGAGCCTTTTTCAGGTAAAGCAGCAGCCCAGAGAGACTCTTCGGCAATACTTCAAGCGATTCGCCCACACCAAGTCTCAGATTAAGGGGCTATCTACTTCATCTATTGTCGATGCAGCACGCGAAGGCGTCACCAACCTAGGCCTCCTTGACAAACTTCACCACAAGACTATTTCTTCGGTGGCCCAGTTTATGGCATACTTTGAGGAATATGCGAGGTCAGAGGAAGGAAAAATTCGAAGGACTACTCCGCTTCCATCAACCTTCGTCCAGGAGGTGAAAATCGAGCTCGAAGCTCCAAGCCCGCCTCGTGCGGCCCCCTTCGAGCACCAGCCTTACGATGCATGGAAAGGACGAAAGCATTCCCGTTCATAGGTTCTTAACATCACTTCCCCTCCCTCAAAGCTTCCTCTGAAGTTCCATCAGGGGAAAGGTAATAAGGAAAGTAGTTCAAGAACTCCCGAGAGGCCTGCTGTACAAGGGCAGTCTTTCCTGTGTTCCATACAAGGAGAGAACCGAACCATAACATGAATACCTGTAAGTCCATACTCACCCTTCGCAATGAGTATCTCGAGAGAACCACAGGTCGGGCACTACATACCGAGCGCCTCTCGCGGCATGCCCAAAGCACATGTAGGCTGTCGGACGTGCAGATGGATTTGAAGCCCCTAAGAAGCCTAGGGTGGCCAATTTATTGCCACCATCAAAGCACAAGGACATCCAAGACTGCCAGAAGTGAGTGGTCCTGCCCATCTCTAGAGGGGGAATTCTGGGTAGCATGTCCAAAACGCAGTGGAGGGAATATGTTCGTGTAGTAGGGCACATTGGGACTTCAGCATCTGCAACATCCATAACTGTGATGTCCCATGTACCCATATATTTCTCTAAAGATGATGCTACCGGGGTTAAGTTCCCTCACGTCGATCCCCTTGTTATAATTACTGACATTGCAGGAACCGAGGTCCAAAGAGTGTTGGTCGATGGCGGAAGCTCCGCCGACATCATTTTCATCCAAGCCTTCGACCAACTTTGTATCCCTTAGAAGGATCTACTTTCGGCGACCCGTATGCTTCAAGGCTTCACACGCCCTCCTCTTGATGCCCTCGGCCAGATTGGCCTCGAGGATGCTTTTGGAGAGGGGCACCTAGCAAGATCAGATGAGGTTATATTCGACGTACGGCCATGGCCCAACCCTAGACCCTCGACAGGTGAATAATGTTCAGGAGCATTCGGAGGAAGCTTCGATGTCCAAAGACCCCTCGAAGATCACCTCCCTCAAGCCGAGCCCAGAACGCAAAGTTATAACGAAGACCATCATTAAAGAGGGTAAGGAGTACCCCATTCAATTCGGCATGGGGCTTCCTTCAGAAATACCACTTCGCTAGAAGAAGTGGTCCATGAAAACTTGGATGTCTTCGCCTGTTTAGGCGAAGATATCCCCAGAGTTGATCAGAGTATAATCGACCACTTCCTTCTTTGAACCCTAAAGCTCGACCCGTTCGCCAAGGGCTCCAGAAACTATCAGCAGCAAGGGCTGACCTTGATAAGGCGGAGGTGGATAAATTACTGCAAGCCGAGATTATCAGGGAGGTAGCTCATACGGAGTGGTTGTCCAACCCCGTCTTCATCAAGAAGAAAGCCTCCAGCAAATGGTGCATGTGCATTGATTTTACTTTGTTAAATATAGCGTGCCCACGTGACCCCTACCCCATGCCCCGAATTGATCAACTTGTAGATTCCACAACAGGCTCCGAACTCCTAAGTTTCATCGATGCGTACTCTGGATGCCATCAGATATGGTTAAAACGCGAAGATGAATCCAAGACAAGCTTTGTACTCCTTCCAGAGTATTTTGTTATTTTAGAATGCCCTTCGGCTTAAGAAATGCCAGAGCCACATTTTCATGATTATTTGCTAAGTCTTTAGGTCACCAGATAGGCCGAAATGGTGAAGCCTATATGGATGACATTGTAATAAAGAGTGCTCAAGAGAACCAACATAGCCTACACATAGTAGAAACTTTTGAGAGCCTTCAAGCATGCAGGAGTCCACCTCAATCCTGGAAAATGCATCTTCCGAGCTCAGAAACTGCTATGGTACATAGTTTCAAGAAGAGGAACTGAAGCAAGCCCAACGCAAGTATGTGCATTGTAGAGGATGGCTTCGCCAGAAAAATTTAAGCAAGTCCAGAAGCTTGCCGGATACCTTGCCGCTCTCAACCGGTTCTTAACAAGGTCCATGAAGCGAAGCCTTCCTATATTCAAAGTCTTGAAGGGATCAACAGATTTCACATGGACTCTAGAGTGCCAGAAGAGTTTTGATGAAATTAAAGATTACATTAGCAATTTGGCCACGCTTACAGTGCCCTTACCGATGAAACAATGCTTTTGTACCTTGCTGTTACCGGTCTCGCTGTAAGTGCAGTACTTGTTAGTGTGGTTGACTTCGATGGAAAGTTGGTGCAGGATCTAGTTTATTTGTGTTGGAGGCTTTATCTCGATCCAAGACAAGATACTACGAGTTTGAGAAGTTCACGTATGCTCTAGTAATGCCTTCACGCAAGTTGCGACATTACTTCTTGGCACATAATGTAATTGTACTGACTTCGTATCCACTCGGAGATATGCCTGCGTAATAAAGATTCCACTGGGAAGAATAGGGAAGTGGGTTGTTAAGCTAGCACTCTTCGACATTTTGTTTACTGCTAGAACTGCTATTAAATCACATGTAGTGGCTGACTTCGTGGCAAATATGGACTCCACCCACAGTATGGACTCCAGAAGAATTCAACGAATGAGTCTGGACAATATATTCTGATGGAGCATACCAAGCATCTGGAGCAAAGGCAGGAGAGACCGGAGCCATGTCCGCTGCTCCAAGAACGGAGCTAATAGCAGGAGCCAGAACAGAGCTCTCTGATCATCTTCGGCGGGATCCTCTTCTGAAGCATCCACCGAAGGATCGTTCGTCGATGGCATCATCATCAAGGAGGGAGAGGCCTAGGCCAAGACTTGCCTTTACCTCTCCCCATTGTAGGAGCCGCCGGAGCCACCTCTTCCATCAGAGTGGACCCCTCCACAGGAGTGACCCCTTCGGCTAGAGCAAATCCAATGAAGGTAGCCTCCACTACCGGAGCCACCTCTTCTGCCAGAGCCTCATCCCCAGTCGGAGCCAAGTCCTCTGCCAAGGCTCCGTCTCGGGTCAGAGAAATGTTGCTCCCCGAAGCATCCACAAACATAAGGTATTTGTCAATTATATAAAAGATATTGCCAATACAATGAAATTATTTTAGGTATGATGAATCATGAAGTGAAGACCGAAGGCTTACCTCCATCTAGATTTTGAGGGAGGATTACGGGATCCCCCAGATACTCATACAATCTGAGGTACTCCTCGATGTCCACCACTGAAGTTTGTGCGTGAGTAGCAGACGTCGAGGTCCTTACCTCTGTCACCACTACTCTGGTCACTAGTGAGTCAGAGGCCTCCGGCTCCACTACTTGAACCCCTACGAGCTCAGTTTAGACCGCCGCCTCCTCTTCAGCCGCTAGCGTCGCTCTGACATCAACCCAAGGTGGATCCTCGGTTTTAGCCCGAGAATGCCCCTCCATGATAAGAGATTTGAGCTCCCTTCCCATTCTGGCCTCTGAAGTTTCTCCTCCTCTGAAGAGCTCCGAATGTCGAGCGAAGGTGCAGACACCGGTGGTGAAGGGAGCTTAGCCTTCCTCGCCACCTTTTTCGCCGAAGTCCTCAGGCCTTAGAGGTCCTAGCAGCAGCCTTCCTCTTTGAGAGACCGGGCCCACTGGGTCTAAGCTTGGAAGATAAGGGGCTTCGATTCCGAGTGCACTCCACACTCGGTTGGAGCGTTCCCAGCTCACAACCATCTCCACCCTCCGCTGCTTCTCCACTGTAGTAGGGGCCCCGAGCACCCTCTCCGTTGCCCGAGCTATTTACTCCAGAGCTAGCACCAACGGAGCCGCTGAAACAAGGAATAATTTGTTAAGAAAACTACAGATATTCTATATGACTAATCCTAGTGCAGGAAATATCAAAGCGTAACCTAGAGCTCGAAGCTCCCCGTGCGAAGCGTTGTGGAAAACAACGGGCCAATTTGCCCCGAGCGGAGCTATCCGGAGGGTGATAAACTCCTCCGCCAAGTCTTGCATACTCATGCGCTTGGCCACCAAAGACAACAACCCAAGTCGCATTGAAAGCAGACTTGAGTCTGAAGTCACCTCCGCCTCCCTCCTGTACTAGTTCTCTTGCAGTGGCCCCACAATGCCAGAGTCTTCACCGACCTCGGCATAAAACCACCGAAGTATTCAGTCGGAGTTCCACCAGTCGTTGATCGCCTTCACCGGGAAATTCTTCAAGTGCCCCATCCGGAGCTGGAAGTTGACACTCCTGAAGGCCACCAATAGCTTGGAGTCTCCGGGCCCGTCATGCGGCTTGGGTAGGCACGAAGCTTCATGGATTGCCACGAACACTTCGGACCTTCCCTCGCGCCCTTCAGCTTGGAGGGCCCACTCGAAGACCACCAGCCTAGCTATGGCGTTCGGAGATAACTACGGCAGAGTGACATGGAACATCTACAGTACCTCTGTTAAGAAATCTATTGAAGGAAGCCCAAGTCCCGCTTAGAAGAAGGCTTGGAAGACGACGACTTCTCCGCTCCTCGGTGCCGGAATCACTTCTTCTCTAGGGATCCGAGTCCTCATCCCCGGTCCTAGCTTTCCGCTTACTGTTTCCTTGACAGACTCCACCGAGCAAGTCGATTGCCCATGGATGAATGTCTCATTCAGTGGCTTCTTTGATGGTGGGCGGAGCTCTTGTGGATCCTTCGTCCAGGATCACCCAGGAGCTACCGCCACAGATGCGGCCAAAGCTAGCCACTGCGCCAAGATCGCTACCATCGTCGGCACTCTTGCACTGGTTCTCACCATTGATAGAGTGCTCGAAAGTTTTGGAGAGTAAGGTTGAAACATGAAAGCGTGGAAATGTTGAACACAGAAGCTTTGTAAAAACTTTTCACCGCTGATCGCTTTCCTCTTTTATAACTGCTTTGTTCTCAGTTTGGCGCGCTTCGCGCATGTTTTCACTTTTTCAGATTCAACCCATGTCAATGAAGGGTGGGGCCAAAGGTTTCATGTCCCAAGAACATGATGAAACTCGAGGCCGCTGAACTTGCCTTCAAGCTTGCAGACCTTTTGACAATAAGCATTCATCTTCTCATCAGTGCATGACCAGTCCTTGTTCACTTGACTGATCACTAGCTTGGTATCTTTGTAGGACCTAAAATGAGCGACTAGTGGGGGTGAATAGGTGCCTCACCAAATTCTTTCGTAATGATGGCCTTTTATAGACACTCAACGCTCCTCTAAAGGAACAAACAGAAGCAAATAAACTTTCACAGCAAAAGCCTAGATAAGGCCAGTGCTATCCCTCTCCAGCCATATATGATATGATGTGATAGTATCAGAGATCACAAGCAATGAAAATAATGTATCCTTCAAAAACCAACCGATGTCCTGATTGAAAAGATACCCGTAGAAAGAACACAAGGCAGATTAAGACTACTCAAATATTGGATGACATATCAATAGGCATTTTGATAGAACACAAATATTTCATCACACTCAAGGCTATAACAGTTCACAATCATTTAAATTGCATCTCATCAAACTAGTTAAAAGGATAAGGCTCACAGATGAATCAAACTGAACTCACACATAGCATTAAAATAACAACATATAAAATGCTAAAATAAAACAGATGAAATAGTTACATGTTGCAACAGATGAAGATGTTGATGAAGCCGTCAAAGCAATGTAGATGTGCATTATGACACTACTTGTATGGTGCATGAAAAATGATTTATCATGCACACCAAGATGAAGACTCGAGACATCTAGTGTATAGAAGAACAACAGTGTCCGGTCAAAACAAACAGTGGCGTACAGAACCTTTGAAAATGTACAAAAAAACCCTCTCGCTCATGTGTGTGCGCCTAGCTGATTGCCATGCATCGTCACGCGAGCTCTGCCTCCACGCGCTGATCACCAAATAGTTGTCACGCGTAGGAGAAAACTAGGGGAACGAGTGGAGGAAAACTGGCTCATTGGGTTGATGGGACAAAATGATGAGTAGGACTACGTTGAGACTGTGCTCAGAAAAAAACGATGCTAATGAGAAAAGGAGAAAAGCGGTTCGGACGGCAGAAGAATCAAACGGGAGTGGTGTTTTAAGAGATGAACAGGAGACAAGCGGTAGGTACAAGAACACCAAAAGTGAACTCATGATTTTTCATTTGAAAGAGTGGTAGAAACCCTAGGACTAGGTGGCAATTTATAGGCAATTCAAAAACAAGAAAAGACACAAATAACTCTTGGGTTTTTTATAGACTCAAAGGCTCATAGGGCTAAAAAGTAAATCCTATCTAAAGGTTATTTGTCCCGATTCAAAACTTTTTGTAGCGACTACGGCTTCTCTTCAGGACGCTTCGACCTTGATATGACAGTTTTTAGCTGAAACCGACAAAGCCCTCCAAATCCCAACACGTGTCACAAATCCGCAAACTAGACCACCAGCACGTCTCTCCCGCTCTCGATCCTTGAGCCACATTATTCACTTGCACTGTCATCCCTTTCGCTGACTTGGTCAACAAGCTATCTCGATCATCGTTCGTCCATGTCTTGCTCTATCTCCATGTGTACAATTGACATCTTCCTCAACTTCACCCGACAATCCTTGATCGTCTGGCATGAAAATCCTAGCTTTACCTTTGATCACCCACCGTTGACAGTTGACTCACATCTCAACCTTGCACATAATGAGACAAGAAAAACATGAATATCCATGCAGAAAACACATGATCCCTTCAGTGATCACAACAAGTCATCACAAGTCCGGACCATTCAATCAGGAAGCTTGTCAAT
>JAAALK010000285.1:43224671-43435063 GCA_019279435.1 Zizania palustris | reverse complement strand
CGATCTAGGCTCCTTGGCTTGCGCAATGGCGCCACTATTATCACAATAGAGGTCCACTAGACTGGACGCACTAGGAACAACACCCAGCTCAGAAACGAAATTCCTGGTCCAAATGACCTCATTCGCCGCTACTGAAGCAGTGATATACTCAGCTTCTATTGTAGAATCGGCTACCGTCTCTTGCTTGGAACTCTTCCAACTCACTACACCTCCATTGAGGCAGAACACAAAACCATATTACGATCGAGAATAATCTTTATCGGTCTGAAAGCTAGCATCCGTATAGCCACTTACAACAAGCTCCTCTTCACCACCGTATACCAGGAACATTTCCTTAGTCCTTCTCAAGTACTTGAGGATACTCTTTACTACCTCCCAATCGTGCCTTATAGATGTGAATGTTTCTATCAACATCTATCTTTTTCTTAAAGATATATTTACACTCAATAGTTTTTACACCATCAGGTGGATCAACCAAGTTCCAAACTTGATTGACACGCATGGACTCCAACTCGGATCCAATGTCTCCAAGACATTTCTCATAGTCTGGTCCATCATTGCTTCCGCATAGGTCCTGGGCTCGTCGTTGTCCAACAATATGTCGCGATGCCTAGTGGTCAAGAACATGTACCTCTCCAGCGCATGGACTACTCTCCTAGGCCTCCGTGGGCCTAGCGCATCCATAACAGGGTTTGCAACATCTTGCGCCTCCTACTCTGGCTTAGTGGGATCTGAAACACTTTCCAGTGGCTCTCGAACCACTTTGAGATGCACAGTCCTCCCACTAACTTCTTTTGAGAGAAACTCTTTCTCAAGAAACACACCATTTCGAGCGACAAACACTTTTCCCTCCTCTCTATTATAGAAATAGTATCCCCTAGTTTCCCTAGGATACCCACAATGAAGCACTTGTCAGACTTAGGACTGAGCTTGTCAGACGTCATACGTTTGACATATGCCTTACATCCCAAATCTTTAGAAAAGACAAACTAGGACGCCTCCCAGACCACATCTCAAATGGCGTATTCTCTACCGACTTAGATGGAACTCTATTAATCGTGAATGCTATGGTTTCTAGAGCGTCACCCCAAAAGGATAATGGAAGATCAGTGTGACTCATCATGGACCACACCATGTCCAACAAAGTGCGGTTTCTCAGCTCGGACACCCCATTCCATTGAGGCGTGCCATGTGGAGTCAGTTGTGGAACAATTCCACACTGCTTCAGATGATCACTAAACTCATGGCTCAAATATTCACCCCCACGATTTCATCGTAGAAATTTGATTGTCTTGCCCGTATGATTTTGTACCTCATTCTGGAACTCCTTGAACTTTTGAAGGATTCTCACATATGCCTCATCAAGTAGACATAGCCATATCTACTAAAGTCATCGGTAAAAGTGATAAAGTACTAAAATCCTTTCCTAGTCGTGTGACTCATTAGACCACACACATCAGTATGCACTATGACCAATAGCTCACTCACTCTCTCACTCTGTCTAGTGAAAGGCGTCTTTGTCATTTTGCCAAGTAAACAAGACTCACATGTTTAATATGATTCAAAATCAAATGACTCCAAAAGTCCATCACTATGGAGCTTCTGTACACGCTTCTCATTTATATGACCCAAACGACAATGCCAGACGTAGGTGGGATTCAAATCATTGAGTCGGTGTTTCTTAGTACTAATGTTATAAACGTGTGCATCATCAAGACTTAGAATATACAATCCATTCACTAATGGACAAACACCATAGAGCATGCCATTCAAAAATATTGAACAACTCTTGTTCTTTATTATGAATTCAAAACCATCTTCCTCTAAACATGAAGAAGAGATAATGTTTCTACCTAAGGAGGGAATGAAATAACAATTATTTAACTCCAAAACTAATCCTAACGGTAGCGACAGTGAATTGACACCGATGACCAACGCTACAACCTTTGCACCATTCCCGACGTGGATATCCAGCTCACCACTTGCACACTTTCTTACTCTACTCAGCCCTTGCAATGATTTGCATGTATGAATCATTGATCCGGTATCAAATACCCATGTATCATTTGGATGAGTAGCAAGATTAATTTCAATAACATTAATACATGAAGCGAAAGTCCCACTTCCCTTCTTGTTTTTCTGCTCTTCTAGGTACACCTTGCAGTTGCGCTTCCAATACCCAGGCTTGTGGCAATGGTGGCACATATCAGAGTTGGCAGGACCAGACCTGGACTTTCCAGTCGGTTTAGACTTTGCACTAGAGATCACATCTGTATTCTTAGCCTTCTCCTCCTCCTCTTCTTGCCCTCATTCTGAACAACCATCACATGATTTAGAGCCTTTCTGATACTCTCCTCAGCAAATTTCAGCATCCCATGCAACTCAGCTAGTGTCTTCTCCAGTCCAACCATGTTGTAGTTCATGATGAACGACTCAAAGCTCAGTCGGAGAGATTGGAGAATAACATAAATAGCGAGGTATGGATCCAATGGAGTGCCCAGTCTCTTTAGAGTCTCTACGCAACCAATCATCTTGATCACGTGAGGGCTCACTAGGCTCCCTTTAGCCAGCATACTACCAAACAAGCATTTAGACACATTGTATAATTCCGCCCTTGCTTGGTCCTAAAACATGCCCTTAAGACCTATAATCATATCGTAAGCATCACATTCCTCACACTGTTTCTAAAACTGAGATGACATGCAGGCAAGCATCAGGAAGCTGACATCCACAGAATCACTAGCATGCTTCTCATAAGCATGCTTATCTGCTGCAGAAGCATCCTCTCCTGGTTCATCAAGGTGATGGGAGCATAAACACTTAATTTTCTGAGGGAAAACTACTCTAGCATCATAATGTCCATAGTGCACACGAAACATGCAAGAATAGAATAATAGGAACATAAGTAAGCATCACAGTAAATCATATTAACTGTGACATAGCATGGCCTTCTTCACATGGTGATCTCCATCTCTATGGATCCCATCATCGAGTGCATGCTCCCGGCCTCCATGAAGAGTACTAGTCCATCTCGCATAGGCTATACTAATTACATGGGCCGAAGCACTACAAAAACAACATGAAAGCCGTAATGAATTTTACATCTGCCTTGGGCTGTAAATAACCATGACACGCATGCCATATTTAATATGCATTCATTGCATGCATCTCATACATCACATTTAACCAAGGCCATTACAGTCACGACATTCTCTGCAAAACAAAGTTAGGCGAGCAATCTACAAATGACTGGATTCTAGATCTGAAAAACTAGGGTCAGCAGACTCAGTTTTTCAAAATCGCGTGGGTCGAAACTTCCGATCTAGCATCGAAACTTCTGATCTGTCGGAACTTCCGATCAATATCGGAATCCCGCATCGCAACAATTGCCTTCTATATCAAATTATTATTCGATATCGGAACATCCGATCAGTATCAGAAGTTCTGATCTGCCATCGGAACTTCCGATCAGCCGCAGATAGAAACAAATCTAATCTGTTTTTCCACTATGTATATCCATACATGAGGGATCCAGATCGAACACTATGCACGTAGGCTCTGATACCACTGTTGAGAAATAGGGGAGCTACGCTAGCCAGCAAATTCAAAATTTCCGCCCTATGGCCCTAGGCTCATGCGCGTGTGAGATCATTGATCGGTACCTTCTAGCACACCACTCGCTAGGTGCAGCGGAAGAAGATGTTGGAGCAGCGGGTCTAGCCTCTCCTCGCTTCGTCCTTACCATCCTTCGCCGATCTGATCGATGAAGACGACGTAGTCATTCACGTGTAGATGTTCACGAGCATCGCTATTGGAGCAATGCCTCCACGGAGTCTACACGTACAGGGATGGCGTAACACCCATGGTAGCGTGCTAGCACCGCATGTGAGAGACGGGGATCCTTAACCTCAATATTTGAGATCAAGAAGGGAAGGAGAGAACTCTTGCGTGGCTAGGTCTAATCTAGGCTTATTGCTCTCACCAAGACGTCCTCCTCCTTCCTTTATATAGAGCTGAGAGCCCCTTAGTCATGCTCATCCAGAAACCATAATGGATCCAATCTGTTTGCCTACGTCGGAACTTCCGACAGGGTATTTTAGTTCTCCTGATATAGTACGACACGCAACAGATCCAATTTGTTATCGCCCACCTCGGAACTCTCGATACAATATCAGAACTTCCAATCAGTATAAAATTTCCCGATTCCAAATTGGAACTTCTGGCTCGTCGGAACTTCCGAAGCAACATTTTCTCTCTGTATTGAGACCAGAAAATAACTAGAACTTTCGATACTTCCTATCGGAACTTCTGATTTACAGAATTTTCTTTGGCACATCCTTCAGCGACAACCCCAAACCCCAAGCTACAGCGTTGCAGGGAGTCCCCAAGCACGTGAGAGATTGAGCACGACGGCAGCCGACGGCGACCGGTGGTGGTTGGCAGCGTGGCTGCGAGATGGGATGTGGCGACACTCTAGACTAGAGGGCACATGACTAGGCTGAGAATAGGGCACAGGTCATAGCTTCAAGGGCATCGAGCTAAGGTAAAAGTCTATATTTTCACGTATCCGGACGAGTCTGATACATATCTAAATATTTTAATTATCCAAAAATTGGAAAAATATCGGATATGCACCAGATACATATCCGGGCGTATCCCATATGTATCTGTATCTAGAGACATATTAGATACGGGTGCGTGAGTTTTCTGAAGTATTCGAGCTCCACAGCCTTCCCTAGGGGACAATCAAGGTTGTTTGGATCTTGAGCAGCACATTGTGGTTGGTTTGTCGGACGTGTCAACTGATGTAGCCTGGCACGCAACAAGGCCAAATAGGTAGCCACTTCTTCCTTGATATGAATTGGTACCAGTGTGAGCCACCGAGTGAGGAACATAATTGTTTTGTGAACCAACTGCAAAGTGTTAGTACAAAGATAATTCTTAAAAACAAACTCATTCCGTATGAGCCAAATTTCCCACCAACTAGCACCTAACACACCCATAAGTATTTTCACCCGATTTGACTTTTTATGATCCCAATCTCTCCAGAAAATCATTTCGATCCATTATTTGGAGAACATGGCCACTCCAATGCCTCTCTAATTACACACCAATGCAAATAAAACATGATAAGATGAAGCTAAATAGCAAATGGTCAATTGTCTCCATCTAAGAACACATCTTACGGTGAGGGTCTCCTTTCTAGCCCATTTTACATAGTTGCGCTCCCACCTGAACGCGGCCTTTGAGCATCAGGCAGACACATTTTTTGACTTTGAGGGGGATGCCATACTTCCATACAGTCATATTCACATCATCAATCTCCCCCCCTAAATATTATAAACCTAGATAAGGAACTAGTGGAAAACCCCTTCTTATGTATAAGCCACAACATTTCATCAGGTTCACTAGTTAGAGAAATATCCTCAATCAACATATTCAAACTGTTCCACTGCTCAACCTGTTGGGGAATGGGGAAGCTACGCTAGCCGATAATTTCAAAAATTTCACCCCAAAGCCCAAGAACCATGCGTGTGAGGGATCATGAATCAATACCTTCTGCACAAGACACACTACGTGCAATGGAAGAAGATGTTGGGGAAGCGCGTCCTCGCTTATCCTCGCCTCGCTCTGCCCATTCCCCGGTGATCGAATCGGTGAAGATGGCGGTGTCCATGTGAAGAAGACGATGAGTGTTTCAATTCGAGCAACGCCTCCACGGAGTCCACCCATATAGAGATGAGATCGTTCTCATGCCAGCGTGCTAGCATCGCTCGTGCGAAATGAGAGATATCTCAATCTCCACTCTTGAGATCAAGAAAGGGAGAGGAGAAGTTTTTGGTGGCTAGGGTCTAGACCTGATCTAAACTATGAATTACTTGATATCGCAGACCTCCTCCTCCTCTCTTTATATAAAGGTGAGAGCCCTGGCCTCAAACAATTCGTAACCCAACAGATCCAAACTGTTATGCCCACCTCGGAACTCATGATCCTTAGATCAGAACTTCCGATCAAGGCTCTTAGTTCACAATTCCAGGAATCATCGGAACTTCCGATCGGTGCAAATTTTCCCGATACACATGGGAACTTCCGGTTTCAACTCTCTGTCTCAATTAGAAATTATCAGAACATCTGATACCATATCAGAACTTCCGATTTGAGCTCTCTATTTCATAAACAATAAATTATCAGAACTTCTGATACCATATCAGAACTTCTGATTTGATTTCTCTGTTTCCAATTTAGAAAATAATTAGAACTTCCAATTCTAAATCAGAACTTGCGATCTAACTGGAATTTTCATGGGCATAGTTCCTTCACAACCTCCTAAACAAATATCTTCTAATTTGATCATTCAACTTATCTACCGTAGATATTTAAGGATTCTAGCAAATCTCAAATAGATTATTGTAAGAAAATTTTAGAGCACATCATGGTACCATGCATCGTTCCAAAAAAGAGTTCTATCGCCATCCCCCACTTTGAAGCCACACCCTTTGTAGACCTCGTGCTTCACTTTGTGAAGGCATTTCTAGAAATAGGATTCCCCAAAGTTGTCTACAGCAAAAAGCTATGAGTCAAATGGTATTTTCTTCTCAATATATCAAAACATACACTAGTTTGACCAAATTCAAGTTTATAAATCCATTTGCAAAGCAGCGCCGTGTTGAATGCTCTGGTCTCTATGAACCCCCCCCCCCCCAAATCTCTTGGTGCGCACAAGGATTTCTAGCCTACCATGTGATGCTTCTTTTTGTGTTCCACCCCTCCCAAAAGAAGTTGCTTCTCTGGCTATCAATTCTATAGTGAATGTGCTTAAGCAACCAGAAGATACCCATTGCATACATTGATATGGTACTCAGGCATGCATTGATCAGTACTATTCTGCCTCCATAAGACAAATGACTAGATTTTCAAGATGCTAGTCTCTTCTCCACTTTAGTTGCAATCCCTTCGAAATTTGATTTATGGGGCCTTGCCCAACTAATAGGTGATCTTTAGTGACACACATACGTCTATACCCACCACTAAAGGTGGACCATTAGTGACAGGTATAGATATTCAACGTCACTAAAGGTAGATTTTTTTCATTTCAGATTTGTTCTATACAATTTTATTTAGTTTCTTTCAATTCAAATGAGTTAACGATTAGATCTAAGATGGTCATAGAGGGACTCTTTTCATCATTTTTGTTATTGTTCTGATGTGATTTATATGTGGTAATCATCTGTGAGGCCTCTACCCCAAGCCACAATAGAGGAGGAGAGACAATGATGATTAAGAAGAAGAAGAGATCCGAGGTGGTCATGGATGCGCTCTTTCCATTATTTTTGTCGTTGTCCCAATATGCTTTCCATGTGATCATCGCTGGTGAGGTCTCTACCTTGAGACAAAATAGAGGATGAGCGATTATGATAAAGAATAAGGAGATAACGAGGTGATAATGAGAATCCAAGTTGATATGTACCTTTGTTTTGTCTAAGCGATGCGTGATTGACAAGTGTGCTGGGTTTGATGATTGGACGTGTGCTTGTCTGATGAGTTTACCGAAGGGTTCGGTGTGTGTGGAAAGAACATGTTTGCTTGTCTCATGGTGTGTAGGACTTGGATGCTACTCAACTATCAATGGTAGGTGATCAGGATCAAGTAGGGAGCTTGGTGCCGGATGACCAAGGAGTCCGGGTAAAGTTGAGGATGATCTCAGTCGTACACGTGGAGATTGAGAAAGACATGGGGCAGAAGGTTGATGAAGATAGTATGTTGACCAAGTTAAGAGAAAGGGATGCTAGTGTAAGTAACAAGGTGGCTCGAGGGATCGAGAGCGGGAGATACTTGCTGGTGATTGAGATAGAGAGATGGTGGGCACATGTCAAGATCAGGAGTGGGTTTGTCAGTTTTGACTCAAAACCGTCGGATCAACATCCAAAGTTCGTGATGCGAAGTCGTAGCTTCTATAAAAGCTCTACATTAGGAAAAAGTATCTAGGTTTAGTATTTTACAGTTTTGCCAATTTTGGCCCGCATCTGTAAAAAGAAGTGTTTGGCGAAAAATGTGTCGGGGTCATTCTCGGTCACACGTGTGGCCCGGGAGATCTGTTTTACTTCAGTGAAGGTCCTAAATTCTTGGGGTTCTAGGCGTGCCAATTAGTTTGACCCTGCAACTGATAAGGTACAAAAAGATGTTACTAGCAACGCCCATCGGCTATCGAGTCGATGGCCACGATACGCATTAGGTTACACATATTGACCGAGAGAATCCATAGTTCATGATGCATGTAAACCATCAGTTGTCACGTGACAAGAGTCTGGCCATCAGGCTGATAAAGCCATCGGCCGATACGTATTACCCGCGCCAATCGAGCTGATGATCGGGCAAGCGGTGCACTGTATATTCGAGCCAATTGACAATCCCGATGCATATGAGATGTGACATGTAATTAAATATAACCCATCGACTTGCGCTCTGATAGAATTTAAACCTAGTATAACGGAGAGTGCGTCTATACTATCAAATCATCATAACAACAAGATCAGAGTTAACCAAGACAATTGCTAAATCACGAATAACTCATTGTATTTCAACACCTCGGGCACACTTTATTAAGATGAATGATGCACAATAATAAATCAGATAAAATAGATCAAGATGTCGGACCTAACCGATAAAGCCTCAAAATAATATATCTAATCAGAATCAATCTAAGAGATCATAACAATGCAACATTAGATGATGCAACTGATACACCAAGATAAACCAATGATTATACTAATCGAACTAGTGCGCTAGAAGAGATCGAAGCAATGCAGCCTCGAGCAACACTGAACTAGCTGATACAATCATCGAGGTGGTGGGACATACCCCTTCGCCGGAGGTTGAAGAGATGCAGCCTAGCTCCAAGTGCATAGTCCCGCCAAGATTAACCTTGAATGAACACAGGTGACGATGCACTGAGAGTTGTTTTTTGGTTGTAGTTTTGTTTCCTCTAATCTACCTAATATGCACGTATTTATAGTCCGGAGACATGTCGTCCACTACGATCGTATTCAATTCTAACTTTGATATCTATCTTTATCTCTATCAGCTCCTCCATACCTGGTCATGTATAACCGATGGGATTGTTTGACTAACCTTTGACTGAGCCTCTGTGACTTCTATTGACCATGTTAGATCCTTACTAGGCTTGGGCATTAACCAAAATTTTCCATCAACACATGCTCATAGTTTTGGAGCATAAGTGTAGCAAATGCTTCGTAATTATCACTCATTTATGGCTTTCCAAAACCGTGTCATCCCGAAAGTCCCATCGAACTTTCTATTAATAGCCCAACCTCTCACCTTGTGGCATCTTCATGAAGGAATTGTGCCCAAGAAAATTCTTACAGTATCGGAAGTTCCTATTTGGAATTGCAAGTTCCGATTATTTTCTGAATTAGAAATCGAGAGGTCAAATCGGAAGTTCCGATTCTGAATCAGAAGTTCTGATTATTTATTATACAAAGATACAGAGGTCTATGGAACAAAGTGGGGTCGCACTGTGTTTTTTACATTGGTGATGAGTGATTGACAAGTTTGCTCGATTTGGAGTGTTGGGTTTGATTGCCTATTTGATTGCACCGATGCGTTCAGTGTGTGTGTGGATATTGTGTACCGATGGGATCGGTGTGCGTGGAGTTTGTGTGGCGATGGGATCAGTGTGCGTCGCATTTCATGTTATGGCTTGTCTCATGTGTGCAGGGTGGAGATGCTAGCCAACTGTCAACGGTGGGTGATCAAGGGTCAACGGGGAGCTTGATGCTAGAGGATCAAGGAGGCCGGGTGAAGTTGGGGATGATCTCAGGAGTAAATGTTGAGGAGCCATGTTGAAGATCATGGGTCTCATGGCTGTAGAAGTGATGAGTGATTATCAACGGAAGTCAAAGAGAATACATGAAGAGAAGACGAGATCTGTCGTGTCTGGGACACATGTGACTCAGGTACACAAGCGATGAGGTGGCGCAAGTCTACAAGCTTTGAGGAAGCTTAGCCTAGCAGCTAGCTGCACGTGGCAGCAGGAGCCCTCTGTGCAGCATAGTAGCAGCATCAAGTGCGGCTCGTGTTGTGTGCTGATTCGCCAGCGTCACATGCCCACGATTTGTTCTAGGCGTGGTGGCATGTGCTTTTTGCAGCGCTTCAGCAGGCGGCGCTCGGTGCTCGCACGGAGATCCGGCTAGGCTGTAGTGAGCCCTCGGCAGCAGCATCGTTGGCGCATGCGTGGTGTTCGGCACAAGTCCTAGAAGCAGCAGTAGCAGCACACGACAACTACTGTATGACAAGTATTGTTCATCATGTAGCAAAAATTCAATTTCTTGTTTCAACTCCTGATTAGCATCTGCAGTACTTTTGATTGAATGCTTCGTGTTTTTATTCATCTGCTACAGTACTGTTTATTATTTAATCTGTGATGACACTTTTCAAAGCACTGTTTGTTTATTGCATTAATTTTTTCCAGATTAAATGCGTTAAATAGTGTGCTATTCTCATGAGGTCTTAATTTAATTGGTTATTTTTGATTAGATTCTTGTTGACCTTGTGATGGATGAAATGTGTATGAACGATGGATATCTTTATGTGATTGATGGATTACCTGTGATTTGGTGAAATCTTTGTGGAGATGCTATTTGCCATGTGAATGACTTTAATCTGCCTTTAAGCACTATGGTGGTGTCTTTTCGATTAGGACACCGATCGTTTTTAGGCTAGATTATTTTCACTATTTTTTGATCTGCTTGTTTCCGCTGATTGTCTGTTGAGGTGCGTTGGGTATTGGGAGAAGGCCATTGATTTGAGAGACTTTTTGAGGCGCCCATTCACCCCCCTCTGGTCGCTACTCTCAGTCCTACAAGTGGTATCAGAGCCTGGTTAGGGTTTTTTCCATACCTTTACCGGTTCTAACCCAAGGTAGTGATCATGACTTCTTTTGGCAATGTTCCGTCCCTTGAAGCTTTTAGCTACAATTACTGGAAGACTCGCATGCGAGCCTATCTCATGATCCAGAGCTCGGACATTTAGGATATTTGTATTCACGACACTTTTACTGTGCTTCTAGCTGCTGAGCGCACTACCCCCGAGTTAGTCGCCCAACATCAAAACAACAACAAGGCTGTGAACATTTTATTTTCTGGTCTAGGTCCCAGTGAGTTTGAGCGTGTGAGCCATCTCAGCACTGCTAGAGAGATCTGGGCTACCCTCCAGGCACACCATGAGGGGACAACTCAGATCAAGGCTCGGCTCTATCAGACCTACCGGCGTGAATATGAAAATTTCACACAGAAGCTAAGTGAATCCGTTGAAGCTTTGTTTAGTCGTTTTCAATCGATCATCAACAATCTTTGGGCTAACAAGGCCGATGGAGTTCAGCTGGTCTTAGATCATGAGCAGGCGCTCAAGGTTCTTCATACCTTGGACCCTAAGATCTGGGAGATCAAGGTATCCTCTATCATTGAGAGCACTTCTTACGATACCTTGACTATCGTAGAGCTTTTTAGTAAGCTCAAGGCCATAGAGGTTGATATCTAGTTGAGATCAAATCTCACTGGTTCTTGCTCAAAAACCCTGGCCCTTGTGACACCTTCTGCTGACTCCTCCTCTTTGAGTTGTGTTGCATTCTCCTTGATGTCTATCACTGAGGACCAGCTTGATTCATTAGGAGATGATGATCTATGTCTTTTTAACAGCCATATGCGTTATGTCTATGATAAATGAATGTTCAAAAGACACGACACAAGATCTGGATGCTTTGAGTGTGGTAATCCATGTCACTTCATCACCGATTACCCCAAGTGGAACAGTCACAAGAAAGGCACCGACGGTGGCTCCTATGACTCATTCAAGCACCACGACAGCTCCACCTTCACAAAGGGCAAGTCAAAAACCAAGTTCTTTTGAAAGGCCCTGAAGTACTACCGGCGTGAAAACAAGAAGCGGGACAAGACCTTCTTCGCCGAGATGGAGAGAAGCTACACCAAGAGGTTGTCTTCTTCTTCCTCTTCATCAAGCTCAAGTGATGAGGATACCATGATCAAGAAGGGGAAGGACAAGGATGAGCCGGCGGGCCACTACTTCATGGCTTTCGGGGATAAGCCGAAGACCCGCTCCCACCGCAGTCGAAGATCCCGCAAGAGCATCTACTCAATGGCTCTTGGGGATAAAGATAAAAAGGGCTCCCCCGACAACTCCGATGACGACGACGATGAAAGGTATCTTCCTATGAACAAGAAGTCGTTGAATTACTTGAAGAGAACTGTCAGGAGTTGAGATATCGGGAGAAACTGCTTAGAGGGGCTAAGAAGAGGATAGATGAGCTTGAGAGTGAGCTTGCCATGTCCAATGGCAAGATTGAGAGTCTGTCTTCTTTCCCTTGCTTGGGTGGTAGCAGTGAGTGCCCTAACTGTGAGGTGCTGTGCTGTGACCTGATGACTATGAAGTCCAGGTACACAGAGAGGGTAGATGAGAGAGACGCTTTGGCCACTAAGCTTGAGAGCGCTTAGCTAGAGCTAAAATATGCTCATGCCACTGTCGTCATGCCCTGTGGAGACTGCTCATCCCATTTAGCTATTTTAGCTGAGCTAAAAGCCAAGAGTGATGAGCAGTTGGGCGAGTTAGCGAGAGTTAGAGCTGAGCTAGAGCAGACTAAGCTTGAGCTTGAGAAAATTGTCAGTTCCACCCATTTTTTGTGAGAACTGCTTGTCCCTGAGATTGGAACTAATCAAGCTAAATGCTGAGAAGTCTATCCAAGTTTATAGAGAGTGTGAGATTTGCTTGTTGTCTCAAGTGGAGGTGCTAGCTTCCTTGAGAGAGGAGCTAGCTGATGCTCAGAACGAGAACTGTTACCTCTGTTAGATCCTGAGTTGGGTGAGTGCCAGAGAGCCATAGCTCGGCATGATGATCCAGCAGTTCAAGAGGCAGGATGTGTTTGGGGTAGGTTACACCTACACCAAGGCTGACTTTGAGAGTGCCCTGAGTCGAGCAGTGGAGTGGAGTAAGATGACTCCAGAACAGAGATATCCCAAGACTCACTCCACTGAGTCTTTTCAGGCCTGTTAGCCCAAGGATGGAGTGTTCCAAGAGCAACCTAAAGCTCCACCCAAGAAGCCTATCTAGATCCCGAAGCCCAAACAGCTCCACACTTCTCTTGACTCTCTACCTGGACCCTCTCACGCCAAAGAGTCTACACCCAACACCACCAAGCCCAAGAACCCCAAGCCTCAACCACATCCCAAGAAGCCTACCTGTCACTATGAGTTCTGTTAAAGAGATGGGCATCTTGAGGAGTTTTTCTTCAGGAGGAAGCGGGTTGAGAGAGCAGAGAGAGCTCGAGGTGGGCAGGAGCAGTTCTACCAGCAAGGTGGTAGACAGAGAGTCCCTCAATGTGGAGAGAGGCTATAGTCTAGGGCACGTCGTGTAGGTGATTGAGGAGCCATGCTGAAAAGCGTGGGCCTCATGGCTCCAGATGTGATGAGTCATTGTCAAAGGAAGTCAAGAGGACTGAAAAAGAGAGAGAAGATCTACTGTGTCTGGGCCGCGTGTGACTCAGGTACACGGGCAGCGAGCGACTGTCGGGCAAAGGGGCCGCGAAGTCGAGCTGGCCCAATCCGGGTACATGGGCTAGGAGCAGCAGAGGATCCACTGGGCTGTTGACCAGGATTGACTCAGGTTCACGGGCAGCGAGCGATTGCCGGGCTGAGAGAGCTGTGGAGTCGGGCCTGCCCAATCTGGGTACCTGGTGCAAAGTCGGTGGAGGCTTTGTCAGTTTTGGCGCAAAACTGACGACCGCTGATCTTGTATCGGACTGTCCAGAAGAGAAGCCGTAGTCGCTACGAAAGCTTAACTTCCGGATAAGTCATCTGTAAATAGGAGTTTACTATTTTGTCCCTAGGCCCACAGTCAGTCGGTCGAGTCTGTAAAAATATCCTAAGGGCAGTTTGGTCTTTTCCATTTATTTCAGCGTCTGTAAAAAACCCTAGGGGTATTTCTGCATTTTCCCCATTTATTGGGCTGCCTATAAATAGGCCCCAATCCCTAGGGTTAGGGTTAACACACTTTAATCTGAAAAATCAGTGTTCACCTCACCTACTCCTGTTTGTGTGCGCTGCCAGTTCTGTTCTTCCTGGTGTTTTGTCCCTCTCCGCCTCCATCAGCGATTCTCTGTTCATCTCAAGAAAACCAGGCCTGTATTTTTGTCTCTCAAATTTTTATCGCCTCGGTTTGTGTGATTCATTCGCTTCTGCTCTCTGAGTTCTTAGCAAGAAGTATTTCCACCGTGTAGTCTCGGTATTCATCCTCCTGAGCAATTTTTATCGGAGAGTTTATTCGGTTTCAACTAGTACTTGAGTATGTTTCAATCCGTGGTTTCCTGCATCAGCCTATAGGCTAGAGCAACAGTTTTTGTTCCATAGCTTGCTACAACCTAAGCTATTTTTTTAATCCTACAGCTAGTTCTGTCCCTATATGGCCTAGAGCATCTTCTCTATAGTTTAGCTTTGCAGGCAAGACTACTTTTTCTGTGCATGGCAGGATTTTTGAGTGACTCGAGTTGTCATGCAGTTGCTGCAAGCTTGCGCACTGCATAGCTAGTTGCATGGCTACTGATCCTACTGCTTAGTCTTTCTGCTAGCTTTGCAGTAGCTTCGTACGTTTTGGCCACGGCCTGAAAATAGCTCTTTTATTTTAAACACGTTGCTCAGAAGCTTGCGTGTGTGATTTTTTCTACTGCATCTTCTTTGATTAGGTTCAGCCGGAGTAGCTATGGCATAGGTGTTCGTAGGTCTGTATGTGCAGTCATAGCTGCATGAAGGGTCTGCTATAGCTTCGCTTTTGGGTCCCACGGTTCAGCATTGTTTTTGGTATTTCCGCAAGCTTCGCAGTGATTGCTTCGGAGTTCGAAGCCTAGTTTCTGCAGTTACAGTATTTACTTTCTGACTTCTTGTTGTACGAAGCCTGCGTGTTCTACTGAGTCCAGGCTTCGGTCGAAGCACCAAGAGAGGATTCTGTTGAAGTCCTGTTTGTTGTTGTTTGCCTTCATGATAGCTTCGCTAGTCCAGAGTTCTGCTTTTTAGCTTCGCTGCTGTTTTTTCGAAGCTCTCACATTAACTTCGATCTAGTTTCTTTCCGAAGTATGGACTGGGTTTGGAGTATGTTTTGAAGTATGCAGGAAATGCTAACGAAGGTAGGGAACATGCTTCATAGGTGTTAGTTTTTTAGTCTTCGTACAGTCTTCGTTTTCTGGCTCACCTACGAAGTTCATGTCCACACGATTTGCTTCGATCCGTAGTGCGAAGGTGCATAGCGAAGACTGTTTGACTGTGTGCGAAGGTTTTTGTGTGTCCTCTGTCTTTCGGTAGTCTGTTGCGTGGGCCCGTTAGCACCGTTCTTCGAATTCAGATTATCAGGCTCCGGCTTTTCGAAGTATACTTCAACCTTTTCAAAGTCTAGGTGCAGGCTTCGGCATCTTCACTTCTCCGAACTATACTGCACAAACTTCGACTCTGTACTCCAAAGTTAGCTTCGACTTTGCACAGACTTCGCATCACACAGGCTTCGTCAGGTTTCATACAGGAGACAACTTTGAACAGTAACCTCTCAACTCAAATCAATTGTTGTGATTTATTTCTATGAAGTTTTGATCTGCCATGATTTGAATGCTTTAATTAATCTGCCTATTAGCATTGTGTTGGTGTTTCTTTGTTTAGAACACCGATCATTTCTAGGCTAGATACTTCTAGGCTTTGGCGATCTGTTTACGTTTTGTTGCTAAGTCTTTTGAGGTGCATTGGGTGTTGGGAGCAGGCCATTGATTCGAAAGAATTTTTAGGCTCCCATTCAACCCCCTCTGGTCGCTACTTTTGGTCCTACAAGGTGGTGGTAGAGGAGACGACTTTCATGCCCGTGCTTCGGAGGGTGGTTTTCGCTCTGACAGAGCTCCAGGTCGTTCTAGATACGGCTTTGGACCTCGTGGCCGAGACTCTAGGCAGAACAGAGGACCACGCTTTGAGTCGCGTTTTGGTCCAGACTCCTATGATTCTTCTGCTTTCCTACTTTTGAGAAGATGACTCAACACTGGTTTAGCTCCTTTGGTAAACTTGGTGTCGGACCATGTGCTCCCCCTTATGACCATTGATATTGTAGGATCGAGGCCTAGAGGACATGTGGATCATGGATTCAGGATGCTGTCGCCACATTACGGGACATCGCATATGGTTCTCCAGCCTCACTTCCCCAAGCTCCAAGGAGTACATCACTTTCAGGAACAGTGGTCAAGGGAAGGTACACGACATTGGATCAATTCGAATCTCAGAGCATTTCTCTTTAAAGAATGTTGCTTTGGTTGGAAACTTGAGTTTTAATTTGGTCTCTGTTTCGCAACTTCTTGAGGATGGCTTAAAGGTTCGTTTTAAGAAGGGCATGTCTTCTGTTGTTGATTCTAGAGGATCTTTGGTTTGCCAAATCTTACCCTTCGGTAAAGTTTTTCGGATTGATTTCTCTAGTTCCTTTGGCCCTTCTTGCTGTTTGATCGCTAGATCCTCTTTTGAGCTCTAGAGGTGGCATAGGAGGTTAGGTCATTTGAGTTTTGATCTGCTAGTCAGATTGAGCTCTATGGATCTCATCTGAGGATTTCCCAAGTTTAAGGTGGAGAAGGATCTAGTTTGCCATCCCTGTCATCATGGGAAAATGGTTGCCTCTTCTCACACACCTGTGACTTAGGTGATGACTTCATACCTAGGAGAGCTATTACACATGGATACTGTTGGTCTATCTCGGGTACGTTCAGTCGGTGGGAAGTGGTACGCGCTTGTAGTTGTTGATGACTTTTCTCGATTCTTGTGGGTTTTCTTTCTAGAGTCTAAGGATGAGGCTTTCCAGTTTGTTCATGACTTGCTTTTGAAGGTGAAAAATGAGAACAATGGTCGGATGCGAGCAATTCGTTCTGACAACAGCTCTGAG
This sequence comes from Zizania palustris, assembly GCA_019279435.1. Taxonomy (NCBI): domain Eukaryota; kingdom Viridiplantae; phylum Streptophyta; class Magnoliopsida; order Poales; family Poaceae; genus Zizania; species Zizania palustris. The sequence goes on along the minus strand of JAAALK010000285.1, from coordinate 43,418,083 downwards.
TCCAAGAATTCTCAGTTCGTTAGCTTCTGTAGTGATCAGGGTCTTGAGCACCAGTTTTCTGCTCCTTACACTCCCCCACAGAATGGCGTTGTGGAACAAAAGAACCGCAGGCTAGTCGAGATGGCCGGGACGATTCTCGATGAGCATAGGACTCCTAGGCGCTTTTGGGATGAAGCCATGAACACGGCTTGCTATCTAGCAAACCACATTTTTCTTAGAGCTTACTTAGGTAAGACTTCATATGAGTTGAGGTTTGGCAGACAGCCCAAGGTGAGTCACTTGCGAGCGTTTGGTTGCAAGTGCTTTGTGCTCAAGAAGGGAGGGCATTTGGACAAGTTTGAGTCTCATTGCTGGGATGTAGTTTTTCTTGGTTATGCTTTGCATTCTCGAGGCTTCCGTGTTTGGAACCTCGACTCCCAGTAGCTTGTCGAGACATGAGATTTCTTTTGATGAGTCCATGGCTTCACTTACTCCTTCTTTTGATTTTTCTGGAGATGATGAGCTTGGAGAGTCCATCTTCGAGGAAGATGATGACACTCATGCTTTTGATGAGGGAGGGCTTTCTGCACAGCATGTAGACCCCACACCTTCTGAGACTTCGACTGAGGTTGAGGGTGGACCTCTAATCACTACTTCCACTTTGATCGAGCCCCCTCAGTCGAGTCCATAAGTGCCAGCTGCTGACTCCGGTGAGGTGACATCTGATCACCTAGGATCTCGAGCAGTTCAGCGTGATCACCCCTTAGAGCTCATCATCGGTGATCTGTGATCTCTCTTCGGGATCCTTGCATTCTCATGCTGGCTCACTCGCTGTTTTTGCTGAGTCTGTGTTTGTTGCCACTTTTGAGCCTAGAGATGTTGCTCACGCTCTTTCTGATGCAAATTGGATAAACGCCATGCAAGAAGAGCTTGAAAACTTTGTTTGCAATCAGGTTTGGACACTAGTTGAGCTGCCACCTGGATGCAACCCCATATGCACCAAGTGGGTGTTTAAGAACAAGCAATGTGAAGATGGGGTTGTGGTGCGCAACAAAGCTCGATTAGTTGCCCAGGGTTTTTGTGAGAAAGAGGGTATTGATTTTGAGACCTTCGCCCCTGTTGCCCGTCTTGAGTCCATTCGCATACTTTTGGCATTCACTGCTTATAAAGGTTTTAAGCTTTTTAAAATGGATGTCAAGAGTGCTTTTCTGAACGGGTACATAGAGGAGGAGGTATATGTTAGGCAGCCCCCCGGTTTTGACAACCCTAAGTTTCCTCAACATGTTTTCAAGTTGCAGAAAGCTTTATATGGTCTGAAGCAAGCACCTAAGGCTTGGTATGACCGTTTAAAGCAGTTTTTGTTGCAGAGTGGCTTTGTGATGGGTTCTGTGGACAAAACACTTTTCTTGCTCCATGTTGGCACTGATTTCTTGATTTCTCAGATTTACGTGGATGACATTATTTTTGGTGGTATTACTAATGAGCTTGTGTCCAAGTTTTCTGAGCAGATGCATAGCGAGTTTGAGATAAGCTTCATTGGTGAACTCAAGTACTTCCTAGGGCTCCAGATCAAGTAGACCAAGCACGACATCTTCATCCACCAGAGTAAGTACACGCGGGACATGATGAAAAAGTTCGACTTCGGTGGAGAGCTGAAGCCTCAAATGACCCCAATGGGTACATCCGGGGGCCTGGATAAGGACGAGAGCGGCGTCAATGTCAACGAGAGAGTATCGAGGGATGATCGGATCACTGCTATACCTGACGGCGACGAGATCGGACATTCAGTTTGTCGTGGGACTGTGCGTGCGCTTCCAGTCTTCACCACGCGCATCTCATCGGCAGGCTGTCAAGCGCATTTTCAGGTACCTTACCTATGCGCCGGATCTTGGTCTTTAGTATTCAGCATCATCATCTCTTGAGTTATCTGGCTTTTCCGATGCTGATTTTGGTGGGTGCCGGCTGGATCGCAAGTCGACTTCCGGTACTTGCTAGTTTCTCGGTTCTTCGCTTGTTTCTTGGTCTTCTCGAAAACAATCTGGAGTTGCGCTTTCTTGTACTGAGGCTGAGTATGTAGCTGCTGCTAGCTGTTGCTCATAGTTGGTTTGGATGATTTCCACCTTGAGAGATTTTGAATTGTTTTTCCTTGCCAGAGTACCTTTGTTTTGTGATAGCACCAGCATGATTAGTGTTGGCGTAAAAGATTACGCTAACAGGTTTCTGAAGATTAGAAACTAACGAACGAAGTGTTTGCGAAGGAAACTATTCCAAGCCTTCGAAAGGATAATAACTTAGAATGGTTCGAAAGTGTGTATTGACTAACTTGTATTCGGTCCTTAATACAGGATGAAACGGGGGGTATTTATAGGCCCAAACATTAAGGAAAAGACCCTTTTACCCCTCTATTACAACCGACATAGTGGAAACTATTTGGTACCCTTAATAGGGCTAAAATGGTAAAAACTAATCTAATGAGAAAAAAGATAAGTCTTCCATCTTAGCTGGCAAAGAAGCTCTCGGAAGACTCCAAGTTCGAAGATATACTTCGAACTAGAGTCCGTCATCATACTTCGAACTTGATTCAATGCATCCCCGGAGTCATATGCTGAGAATCTTGGACTTAATCACCAACCTTTGTCCTGTTACTGCTGTTAACCCTGAAGATGGAATATTTTCCCCCAACAATTAGTGTAGGGAAAAACCCATGTCTTCATTCAAAAACCAAACATATTGATGTGCGCTTTCACTTTTTGAGGGATCAATATGAGAAAGGTGTCATTGACCTTGTTCATGTTGATACCCATCATCAGTTGGCTGATATTCTTACCAAACCCCTAGATCAGTCTACATTTGAGCATTTGCGAGGGATTTGGGAGTTGTGTATCCTTTTTAGGATATTTTTGAATCTTTTCTTTCTTCTTTACTCTTTTATTGAGTATTTTTGTGTGAGTTCATATCATGCATATTCACATATCACACTTTGAGCTTGCTTCTATTATATGATTGACTTGGTTTACTCATTCTTGCTAGTGTATGCTTTTGAATATCTGTCGATGATCATCCTTGTTACAGTTCACATGATATATCTGATATCTGTCATATGCATGGCTTTTGTGCTTTAAAATTGAAAAATGATCACCATTGCTTCTAGTAACTAGCATGTGTAGGCTGAATGCTTTTGCTATCTTTTAAATGCCTAGTAGCTAGTTCCTTACTTAGATGCAGATATGCAACTTGGACATCTGTATGCTTTAACATGGAAAATATGCTATAAAATGATAAAAATCAGAAAAATGAAAAATTCATGCCTTTTATGCATAATTGAAAAGATCCAGGTGGGTTTGCTTTGTCGCATTGCATTGTTCTAGACTGCTTACCATAGCACTTTGGTTTGAACTAGGACAGTGCAATGTATGCCAAGACCAATGTCTTAAGCTTCTGAAGGTCTAGTTCTGGCCTAGACTTGACTTGGTCGGTTAGCATAAGGTTGACATGCAAATAACCCCTAGCAAAAATGAAAAAGGAAAAGAAAAAGTCTGAAAATTAAAAAGATGACAAGTTTACTGAAGATCTTTGTTCTGGACAAAGCTTATCTTGGTAGATATCAGTTAGCCTTTGCATCTCATGTTTTACCTTGCTTGTCAATTAGAAAATGTGGTGATGCTTTTATTTGCAAAAATCTAAAAATGCATGCTAATGATTTTCTTTGGATATCATCTATTGCACTGATCATGCCATGTGTCTTAGATAGTATTTTGTGCTATACTTGCTAGATGTTGTAATTGCAGACAATCATATCTGAGAAGCATGATTTTTACACTCCACTTGCACCCCAGTTGCATTCATTGCATATTTTGAGGGGGAGCTGCATTTAGGGGGAGTTTGAGTCTGTGTCTCTTTTGAGTGCATTTAGTTTCATTTGATGAGTCCAATTGTCAACAAGGGGGAGAAATTTGGGGTTACTTGATCTTTTAGAAGACTTTAGGGGGAGTTTTGGCTTTCTCTAGGATTTGTTTCAGGGGGAGTTCTAGTCTCTTTTGCCTTTACTCTTTGGATATCATTGTTGATAATTCTGAGATTGCACTCGTTTGAGTTTTTATTTTTGTTTAACCATAATGACCATTTTCTGGCTTTTGTTCGGCTTTTGGTCATTAGGGTTAAACCTTTTATTTTAATTTCTTCTTTCTGTCTTCTTGTGTTTTGTTTTCGTGTTTCCACGTGTTTTGCAAGTTCGAACAGTTGATGAAGAGGGTGTTGATAATGCACTCATCAGGGGGGAGATCGAGGAGCCATGTTGAAGATCATGGGCCTCATGGCTCCAGAAGTAATGAGTGATTGTCAATGCAAGTCAAAGAGAAGACGTGAAGAGAAGACGAGACCTGCGTGTCTGGGTCGTGTATGACTCAGGTACATGAGCGGCGAGTGACTACCGAGCAGAGGGGTCGTGGAGTCGGTTCGGCCCAATCCGAGTACTTGGGCTAGGAGCGGCAGGGGATCCACTGGTCTGTTGACCGGGATTGACTCAAGTACATGGTCGGCGAGCGATTGCCGGGTTGAGAGAGTCGTGGAATCGGGCCGGCCCAATCTGGGTAGCCGGTGCGAAGACGGTGGGCGCTTTGTCGGTTTTGGCACAAAACCGACGCCCAATCTAGACCGCTGATCCGTGATCGAGCCATCCTGAAGTGAAGCCGTAGCTGCTACGAAAGCTCCGCATCAGGACAAGTTATTTGCATTTAGGATTTTACCATTTTGCTTTTTAGGCCCACAGTGTGTTGGCGAGTCTATAAAAATCCTAAGGGCATTGTGGTCTTTTCCATTTTATTTTCAGCGTCTGTAAAACCCTACGAGTAATTTTGGTTTTTCTTAGTGTTATTGGGCTGCCTATAAATAGGGCCCAAATCCCAATGGTTAGGGTTAAGTCATCCATTTGAAAAATCAGAGTTCACTTTCGCCATTTTTCTTATCTTCATCCTGAGAAAAAAATCCGTCTGTTCTTTGAAATCCTAGACGATTGGTTTTTAGATCTAGTGTTTACTTTGGCAACTTCGGTTTTCCATGGGAGCTTCTTCCACCACCGTTTTGCATTGATCGATTGACACGGGCCAGCCGCAGGAGCCAGGGATCCCTACTGTCTCGTCCTGTAACTAGTGATTCCCAGGTATTGCAGTGCTGTTACGCATGCAAACCAGCAGTGCGCACAGCGTGGGCACACTGCGCTGGTGGCCTGAAGGGCGAAGCATTGAAGGACGTGTTATAGTGCTGTGTTGCACAAAGTCAAGCGGAGTTCTCGAGAGCAGTAGCACGCATGGTGAGGTGGCTTAAGTCTGTAGGCTTTGCAGCAGCATAGCCTTGCAGCTAGTTGCGCGTGGCAGCAGGAGCCCTCTGTGCAGGACATTAGCAACATCGAGTGTGGCTCGTGCTGTGTGCTAATTCATCAGCGTCACGTGGCCACTAGGGATGGATTCGGATCGGATACAGATGGAAACGAATCCGGATAGCACTATTTACCATATTTTAATTCGAATACGAATACAGATTCGAATGTTCTCGAATACGAATACAAAACGGATGTTTCGAATACGAATATGTATTCGGATGTTTACTCGGTTTAACTCCAAATGTTCGTTGTTTCACAAAATTTTTAAAATCCAAAGGGTACAATATACCAAATTAGAATAATAATTAATAAGAAACAATGATACATAATAAACCATGCACAAAATAAATTTTTAAACAACACTAGCTATAATTAATCATACGCAACGACCAATAAGAACTACATAAAGTCTTGAACCGAAATTCATCATACATTTCAACCAACAAGAACACACAAATTGAGTCCAGGTGCGCAAATGCAGAAAAAACAGGCGGCAATTTAGAAAGAATTGGCTGAATTTTATTGTTTTTAAAAATTAAACATTTTCAAAAATTTATTAACATCCTATATGATAAATTTCTCAAAAACTTTTCAAAATTTTATCATGGTATCTAAGTATAATATTATAATACTATGAAGTGTTGTAACATTAAGCTCCGCATTGCTCATAAATTTCTCATATTTTTCAGACTTTATTTGATTTTTTTATAATTAAAAAACCCTTAAGCTCCACATTACTCATGAAGTGTTGTAACATAAATTTTTTAACATTTCTTTAAATTTAGTGGATAACAACTAAAAATGGACACAAAATAATGAATGTGATTTTTCTATAAATTTTAGTGCATTATTTTAGGTACTTGCAGTTCAAATTTCACATATTCCAATTTAAATACTAGAAACACAATTAATGAGTTAAAATAGCAAATAGATCTAGAAAAATACAAAACAATTATATGGTATGAGACATATTGTATTTTAATTATATAAAAAATTCAAGTTAAAACAAACATTTAACCATCAATTTACTTCAAACCATAATCTATTCCTTCTCAAAACTCTATTTCCTCTAGAGAGAATCTCAGTTTTCTTAACATCCTATATGATAAATTTTTCTAAACATTTTAAAAATTTTATCATGATATCTACGTATAATATTATAATACTGTGACAAGTCTCGTATTTTTCAGACTTTATTTGATTTTTTTATAATTAAAAACCCTTAAGCTCCACATTACTAATGAAGTGTCGTAACATAAATTTTTTACAATTTCATTAAATTTAGTGGATAACAACTAAAAATGGACACAAAATAGTGAATGTGATTTTTCTATAAATTTTAGTGCATTATTTTAGGTACTTGCAGTTCAAATTTCACATATTCCAATTTAAATACTAGAAACACAATTAATAACTTAAAAATAGCAAATAGATCTAGAAAAATGCAAAACTTTTATTTATAATTATATATGTTGTATTTTGATTATAAAAAAAGTTTCAAGTTCAAACGAAGATTTAACCATCAATTTACTTTAAACAATAGCCTATTTCTTCTCAAACCTCTAATTCCACTCAAGCGAATCTCTAGTTTCTGAACATCCTGTATGATAAATTTCTTGAAATATTTTAAACAATTTATCACAGTATCTACGTATAATATTATATCTCCATGACAAGTCTCGTAATGTTTAGATTTTATTTGATTTTTTTATAATTAAAAAACCATTAAGCTCCACATTATCGATGAAGTGTCGTAACATGGATTTTATAACAATTCTTTAAATTTTGTGGATAAGAACTAAAAATGGACACAAAATAGTGAATATGATTTTTCTTTAAATTTTAGTGTATTATTTTAGGTACTTACAGTTCAAATTTCAAATATTCCAATTTAAATCCTAGAAACACAATTAATGAGTTAAAAATAGCAAATGGATCTAGAAAAATGCAAAACTTTTATTTAAAATTAGATATGTTGTATTTGATTATAAAAAAAGTTTCAAGTTCAAACAAAGATTTAACCATCAATTTACTTTAAACCATAGCCTATTTCTTCTCAAACCTCCAATTCCAGTCAAGAGATTCTCAAATTTCTTAACATTCTATATGATAAATTTATTTAAACATTTTTAAAAATTCTTTAAATTTTGTGTATAATAACTAAAATGGACACAAAATAGTGAATATGATTTTTCTATAAATTTTAGTGTATTATTTTAGGTACTTATAGTTCAAATTTCAAATATTCCAATTTAAATCCTAGAAACACAATTAATAAGTTAAAAATAGAAAATGGATCTAGAAAAATACAAAACTTTTATTTAAAATTAGATATGTTGTATTTTGATCATAAAAAGTTTCTAGTTCAAACAAAGATTTAACCATCAATTTTCTTTAAACCATAACTAATTAATATTTACTAACTTAAGTATTCCATAATTACATAAATAATAAATAAACTATTAATATAGTGATACTATATCTTCTTAAGTCCAAGTTTAATCTGTGTGAAATTATAAAACGAATACGGATGTATCCACTTTCATTTCCACATTCAGCGAAATTCGGATATCCATTTTCATATCCACATTTGTAAAACGAATTCGGATGTTTCCGAATATCATCCATATTTAATTCGGATACGGATACGAATATCCATATTTACAGTTATTCGAATACGAATACGAATAATTCGGATATTCTGACATCCATATCCACCCCTAGTGGCCACGATTTGTTCTAGGCGTGGTGGTGTGTGCTGCTTGCAGGGCTTCAGTAGGCGGCGCTCGGTGCTCGCACGGAGATCCGGCCAGGCTGCAATGAGCCCTCAGCAGCAGCATCGTTGGCGCATGCATGGTGTTCAGCACAAGTCCCAGCAGCAGCAGTAGCAGCACACGACAATTACTGTATGGCAAGTATTCTTCATCGTGTACCAAAAATTCAATTTCCTATTTCAACTCCTGATTAGCATCTGCAATACTTTAGATTGAATGCTTTGTGTTTTTATTCATCTGCTACAGTACTGTTTATTATTTAATCTGTGATGAACACTTTTCAAAACACTGTTTGTTTACTGCATTAATTATTGTCCAGATTAAATGCGTTAAATAGTGTGTTATTCTCATGAGGTCTTAATTTCACCGGTTATTTTTGATTATATTCTTGTTGATCTTGTGATGGATGAAATGTCCATGAATGATGGATATATTTATGTGATTGATGGATTACCTATGATTTGGTAAAATCTTTGTGGAGATGCTATTTGCTATGTGAATGACTTTAATCTGTCTTTAAGCACTGTGATTGTGTCTTTTCGATTAGGACACCGGTTATTTTTAGGCTAGATTATTTTCACTGTTTTTTGATCTACTTGTTTCTGCTGATTGTCTGTTGAGGTGTGTTGGGTATTGGGAGAAGGCCAATGATTCGAAATAATTTTTTAGACGCTCATTCACACCCCTCTGGTCGCTACTATCAGTCCTACACATGTGGAGATGCACAAAGACATGGATGGATGGATGATCGGGATAGCGTGTCGACCAAGTCAGCGAAAGGGAGGCCAGTGCAAGTGATCAGGTGACTCGAGGGGATCGAGAGCGGGAGAGACTTGCTGGCGGTCGAGTTTGCAGATTAGTGACACATGCCAGCGATCGGGAAGGCTTTGTCGATTTTGGCTAAAAACTGTCGTATCGGAAAATGTTTTTAAATTCCAATAAATAGGAGTTTATTTTTCTATTTAGTCGTCTAGATTAAATGTAATCTTTTAGTATTTTCTTAATTTTTAATTCTAAAAAAATACTAAAAGAATAAGATAAATGTTGTAATAAACTAGGTGTAGATTTTTGTGGATTTTTCTGAATTTGTAATTCTGAAAAATACTCAAAGGGTAATTAGGTAATTCTAGTGTAATTAAACCCTAATGGTATTTTGGGAAATACCTCTATAGATTTGCCTATAAAAGGGACCAAGCCTAGGGGTTTAGGTGCACTTGTGGCTGGACATCGAGGAAAGGACATTTTGGGGGCTGAGAATTTTGAACCAGAAATTTTATCCTGAAAAATTGAGAGAGATCAACTCTTTTCTGAAAATATATTCTGCTTTTTTCTGGTTGTTTTCGTCGAGCAGAACAGTGCTGCCGTCTGTGCCAAGTCACTATTGCTAGGACTGCGCAGTCTATCGTCCGGTCTCTTCGCCATCACAGTCACGCAGTAGATGCCGTCACATCGATCGTTGTAGCACAAGGCTGCCAGCCACATCTTGTCGCCATTACAAGTCAAGTCACATCAATCGCTATTACCGTGTGCTATAGCCGGTAGGAACAGGAATGTCATGTATGGTTTCACTGTACATGTTTTTTTGAGGAAGCACTTTGTCAGTTTTTCTTCTGATTTGGTTCTGGTTTCCGCCGCATCTGCCGTGAGAAATTTCCAGAGCCACCGTGAAGCCATAGCTGTTTGGATCAACTTTTTAGGCTTGGATTTTGTCGCCAGATTATGTCATTTGGGATTTTATCCTCTGCTATTTTTACTTTTCCATGTGCAAGTTCTGTTTTGGCTAGAAAGGCAAGGTTTTCTTTGCTTGTGTTTTTTATATACTTCGGTATGTTTCTTTCTTTGTGTTGCATCGAGCAAATTGCTTAGGTTGCAGTGTAGCCTGCGCATAGAACTAGAGTGCAATGCCGAAAGGCTTCTATGCCACCATGTCACCGGATGTGCTCAGAGCACCAACGATTTTTCACTACTGTATTTCGGCAAATGCAGTGTGCAATTTTTCCTTCTGATTACTTGCCACATCATGTTGCATCGATCAACGCCTAGTCGCATCATGATCTTCAAGTTATTTTTATTCCTGGTTCTCTGGTGTTTTCTCTGCATCCACAGGCCAGCTCAAGTTTTTTTTTATTAGTCAATTTGTGTTTACTGCTAGTTTTCTGTTCGTGATTAAAACTACTCCGAGTTCCGTACCTAGAGTCTACAGTCGGCCTGTTGATTCAGATTTTTTCTGGTGCAAGTACTCCGACATGCACCGAGTACTGCCGAACAACTGTTCTCTGTACTGTTAATCAATGTTTTTGTGCACTTGTGAGTACATCATTCTGTCTAAATTAATTTCATCGAGGAACAGTACAGTTTTTTGTATCTCCGTTTCATTTCTATGCAGTAAAGATTAGTGCATGAATCTAAGTAATGTCGCTCTAATCATGCTTCATATGTTTACATGCATTGAATCATCTGCACAAGAAATTTTTGTACACATTTATTTTTATCAATAGCCATTTCAGTCGGTGTTGTTTGAAGGCTAGCTCAGTTTTGGATGCTTGTGATCTCTTAATTTGTCATGTCACATCATATCAGACAAGAGGGTGAGAGCACATGCTTTATCGGAGATTTTGCTGTGTTGTTACATCTGATTCCGCTTGTTCTTTTAGAGGCGAGTTGGGTGATTTGAAAAAACCATCATATTCACGAGAATTTGTAGAGGCGACTATTCACCCCCTCTAGCCATCATTCTGATCCTACAATTGGTATCAGAGCCGGTTAGATCACCAGTTGACCTTAACCGGTTTTGTGATCCGTAGGCAACATGAATAATCATAGCAAGATTCAAGTGTTCGATGGGCGTGATTTTGCTTATTGGAAGGTGCATATGGAGGCTTACTTACTAATCCAAGGAAGTACAATACGAGACATTGTTGTTCCTAATATGTAATGCATGAAACTCGCACCACTCAGGCTAAAAACGAATAGTACGATTGTAACAACAAGGCAAGAAATATACTTGTTGGGGGAAAATACTTCATCCCCATGATCCTTCAAGATTCCAAGCAAATACATTATACAATGAAGATAAAGACAAAGTCTTAATCTCGAAGTCCAAGAACCCCTCCGAACTGAAGGGCTCGAAGCATCTAAAGGGTACGTCCAGGCTCCGGTCTAAAGAGAACCTCTAAAAGACTTCTCCTTCGAAGTGGAAACAACCAGAAGGATGGAATGGCTGTCTTATCAACATCCTTCGAGCTTGTTTTACCATATTAACCCTATAAGGGATACCGAAATAGTATCCACTATGTCGGTTGTAGTTAAGGGGTAAAAAGGTCTTTTCCCAGAGATTTTACCTATAAGAAGCATCGAATATTCTAATATTCAATACATACTTTGAACTATTCTGAGCTATTATCCTATTTAGAGGCTTGAGATATTCCGCATTCACAAACACTTCGTTTGTTAGTTCTTGGTCTTATAGAACCTGTTAGCGTAATCCGTTGCGCCAACAGTTGGCGTCGTCCGTGGGGAACTTAGTACTAAAAGCTAGTTCTCTGCCACTACCTGCACTTCAAAGTATGTTTGCGGAGGGAGTTTTGGAGTTCTAGGATTCCGCACACCCTTCCGCAAGGGGCTTCAAGTGCAGTTCGAAGGTCTTTCTCACCTTCCACCACCGTTCGAAGCTCTCAGTATTCGGACCCTGCTTAGCTTCGTAAGTCATGCCTCTCAAGTCGAGTATGGCCACCAGCCCCCTACGAAGGTCTTCTTGGACCTTTGGAGCAGGACCTTCAGACATCCCCAAACTCCTAAAGTAGTCAATAAACCCCGAGCAACCGGAGCATCTCAAACAGCTCCGTTGTAGGACCGAAAGTAGCGATCAGAGGGGGAGGGGTGAATGGGCGCCTAAAAAATTCTTGCGAATCAATGGCCTGCTCCCAACACCCAATGCACCTCAACAGACAACTAGCAGAAATGAGAATAGTCTACAGGTCCAAATATAATCTAGCCTAAAAACGACCGGTGTTCTAAATGAAAAGACACCAACACAGTGCTTAGAGGCAGATTAATAAAGCATTTAAAACATGGACGAAACAAGCTTCACAAAATAGATCATCACAGGGATTTAACATGAGTGCACGTAAAACGAGGAATCTTACCGTTCGAGGTTGTCTCCTGTTAGATACTTGTCGAAGCCTGTTCGAAGTCCTCGTGCGAAGCCCACAGCTTTTCTGGAATGTCAGACTTCGGTGCGAAGCCTGAAAAGTGTTTTGCCGAAGCCTACCTCGAAACAATAACAAAGCTTGGACTTCGAAACCTTGAGCAAAAAATATGACTGAAGTCTGTTGGCCCGAAAAAAGGAGCTTCGTACAGATGTTAAAGAAAAACAGACTTCAAAGAACGAAGCCTAAAACTCGTAGCTTCGCAGCTGCCTTCGCAGAACACTTTGCTAGAAAACCACGAATCAAGAACTTAGCTAACACACTCCGAACAGAGAAAAAAACCAACACTTCGGTAGCAGACTTCGAACAGCGAAGTAAGCCAAAAATCGAAGCTGAGCACTTAATTGAAAAGTGCTCCGACAGATAGCACTACTACTTTGCACGAAATGCTTTGGAGATAGCAAGCGAAGCTGCTGAGCGAAACTGCAGGCTAGCGAAGCTAGCTATGCCAATCAATCACACTTCGAAACGTGACGAAGTACAAAAAGAATCTGACAGAGTACACAGCTTCGAACAGAAAAATGAGCAATCTCCTAACACCTCTCGTACAGTACGCCTATAGCTGGAATTTTTCTACGTGCTACACAGCCTCTATTAGCGCAACTGTAGCTATGCAAACTAGTACCTCAGCTCTAGCTACTAGTGCACATGTCTGGAAAGCAGAGAAGCAAGCTATCTGCAACACAAAGCGTAAAAATATGAGCTAGCTGACAAGGCTATCCAGTAGACTACTTAGCTAAACAGCATGCTGCTGCAAACTGCTTGAAAGAACTGCTTCGTGAAGCCCAACGCACAGCTGCACCAGGAACAAGAGGCTAGAACTAGTATCCATAGTTTACTGCAGGGAAGAGACTAGCGAAAGAATGCAGGCGCAGTAAAACTATATGCCGAGTACAAAAGGCCACGGGGAGGAAAAATTTACTGTGGAGAACTCAGAACAGAAGAACAAATATGACACGCAAATCGAGGCATTCAGAAAAAATAACTCCACGGAGTGACATTCGATGGCTAAGAGAGAATAAAATAATCTGATTTCATGATTACTCGAATAGCCAAAGATGCAGACCCTAAACAGCAAAACGAATAAGACATGCAAGCCGAGGCGATCAAAACCTAAGAGATGAAACGCAGGCTCGGTTGGCTTGCGATGAATAGCGGCGGCGTGCACAGGAAGATGAACACGAAAAGCCAGAAAAGTGACCCAATCTCTTTGTATTAGAAAAGAAATTTCAGAAAGGGTAACCCTAACCCTAGGGATTGGGGCCCTATTTATAGGCAACCCAATAGCCTAGGAAAATACCAAAAGACCATTAGGTTTTTTACAGATGCTAAAATAAAATGGAAATGACCGAACTGCCCTTAGGATATTTTTATAGACTCGACTGACTGACTATGGGCCTAAGGACAAAATAGTAAACACCTAATTACAGATGACTTATCCTGAAGCAGAGCATTCGTAGCGACTACGGCTTCACCTCAGAACGGTCTGATCCGAGGTCAGCGGTCGTCAGTTTTGCGCCGAAACTGACAAAGCGTCCACCGACTTTGCACCATGTACCCGGATTGGGCCGGCCCGATTCCGCAGCTCTCTCAGCCCGGCAATCGCTCGCCGCCCGTGTGCCTGAGTCAATCCTGGTCAACATTCCAGTGGAACCTCTGCTGCTCCTCGCCCATCTACCCAGATTGGGCCAGCCCGACTTCGTGGCCCCTCTGCCCGATAGTCGCTCGCTGCCCGTGTACCTGAGTCACAAGCGGCCTAGACGCAGCAGGTCTTCTCCTCTCTTTGTGTCCTCTTGACTTTCGTTGACACTGACTCATCACATCTAGAGCCATAAGGCCCACGCTCTTCAGCATAGCTCCTCAATCTCCCCTTGTCGAGTGCATTGTCAACACTTCACTTCATCAACTCTCCAGTACCTGCGAGCACATGTGAAAACACGAAAACAAAGCACAAGAAAACAGAGAAGAAGAAATAAAGTAAAAGTTTAACCCTAATGACCAAAAGCCAAACAAAAGCAAGAAATCGGTCATTATGGTTAACCAAAAGTAAAGACTCAAAAACGAGTACAATCTCAAAATATTAACAAGGATATCCAAAGAGTAAGGACAAACGGGACAAAAACTCCCCCTGAAGCAAATCCCAAAGAAAGCCAAAACTCCCCCTTAAACTCTTCTCCCAAAATTTCTCCCCCTTGTTGACAATTTGACTCATCAAGCGAGACTAAATGCACTCTAAAGAGACACAGACTCGCCCTAAAATGCAACTTCCCCTCAAAATATGCAATGAATGCAACTGGGGTGCAGGTGGAGTGTAGAAAGCATGCTTCTCAGATATGATTGACTGCAGTTACAATATCTAGCAGGTATAGCAAAAGACATACTATCTAAGACACATGACATGATCAGTGCAATAGGTGATATCTAAAGAAATTCATTAGCACACATTTTTCAATTTTCGCAAACAAAAGCATCACCACATTTTCTAGTTGACGAGCAAGGTAAAGCATGAGATACAAAAGCTAACTGATATCTACCAAGATATGCATTGTCCAAAACAAAGTGCTTCAGCAAACTTGTTATCTTTTTAATTTTCTAGCTTTTTTCGTTTTCCTTTTTCATTTTTGCCAGGGGTTATTTGCATGTCAAACCTTATGCTAACCGACCAAATCAAGCCTAGGCCACAACTAGACCATCAGAAGCTTAAGACATTGGTCTTGGCATACACTACACTGTCCTAGTTCATACCAAAGTGCTATGGTAAGCAGTCCAGAACGATGCAATGCGACAAAGCAAACCCACCTGGATCTTTTCAACTCAAGTGTAAAAAGGCATGAAATTTTCATTCATTTTTGATTTTTATCATTTTTATAGCCCAGTTTCCATGTTAAAGCATATAGATGTCCAAGTTGCATATATGCATCTAAGTGAGGATCTAGCTACAAGGCATGTAACAGGTAGCAAAAGCATTCAGCATACACATGCTAGTTACCAGAAGCAATGGTGATCATTTTTCAGTTTTAAAGCCTAAAAGCCTTGCATATGACAGATATCAAACATATCAAGTGAACTGAAGCAAAGCATGATCATTGACAAGTAATAAAAAGCATGTACCAGCTAGAATAAGTAAAGCAGTGCAATCATATAATAGAAGCAAGCTCAAAGTGTGATATGTGAGTATGTATCATATGAACACACACAAAAAGACTCAAGAAAAGAATAAAGAAGAAAGAAAACTGACTCAAAATATCCTAAAAAGGATACACAACACCCAAATCCCCTCATAAACGCTCAAAGGTAGACTGATCTAGGGGTTTGGTGAAAATGTCAGCCAACTGATGATGGGTATCAATAGGAACAAGGTCAACGACACCTTTCTCATATTGATCCCTCAGAAAGTGAAAGTGCACATCAATGTGTTTCGTTTTTGAATGGAGACAAGGGTTTTTCCCTACACTAATTGCACTGGTGCTGTCACAAAACAGATGAACTCTGGTAGGAAAGAACAACCCAAATCTCGCAAAGTGGAAATCATCCAAACTAACTGTGGACAGCAGCTAGCAGCAGCTACATACTCAGCCTCATTGGTCGAAAGTGCAACTCCAGACTGCTTTCGAGAAGACCAAGAAACAATAGACGAACCAAGAAACTGGTAAGTACTGGAAGTCGACTTGCGATCCAACCGACACCCACCAAAGTCAGCGTCCGAAAAGCCAGATAAATCAAGAGATGATTATGCTGAGTAATAAAGACCAAGATCGGGCGCATAAGTAAGATACCTGAAAATGCGCTTGACAGCCTGCCGATAAGACGCACATGGTGAAGACTGGAAGCGTGCGCACAGTCCCACGGTGAACTTGAGGAGCCATGCTGAATAGCGTGGGCCTCATGGCTCCAGATGTGATGAGTCATTGTCAACGATAGTCAAAGAGGACTGAGAAGAGAGAGAAGACCTGCTGCGTCTGGGCCGCGTGTGACTCAGGTACACGGGCAGCAAGCGACTGTCGGGCAGAGAAGGCCGCGAAGTTGGGCTGGCCCAATCCGGGTACATGGGCTAGGAGCAGCAGAGGATCCACTGGTCTGTTGACCGGGATTGACTCAGGTACACGGGCGGCGAGTGATTGCCGGGCTGAGGGAGCCGCGGAATCGGGCCGGCCCAATCCGGGTACCCGGTGCGAAGACGGTGGACGCTTTGTCAGTTTCGGCGCAAAACTGACGACCACTTGATTCTGGATCGGACCGTCCTGGAGCTGAAGCCGTAGCTGCTACGAAAGCTCCGCATCAGGACAAGTTACCTTTATTTAGGTTTTTACTATTTTGCCTTTAGGCCCACAGTCTGTCAGTCGAGTCTGTAAAAAACCCTAAGGGCATTTCGGTCTTTTCCATTTTTATTCAGCGTCTGTAAAAAACCCTAGGGGTATTTCTGCATTTTACCCACTTTATTGGGCTGCCTATAAAAAGGCCCCAATCCCTAGGGTTAGGGTTAACTCAATCAAATCAAAAATCAGAGTTCCTTTTATCCCATTCTTCCTCCTCTGTTCTAGCGCCGCCGTTGCTCTGTTCTTTTTCTCCCGCCGGCTGGCCATTTCTCTCGCCTAGAGCTCCTGCGCCGCACTGTTACCATCGAAGAGCTCGTGATTGGTTTTTTCCTTTCTCAAAAAAACCGGAACTGGTTTTCTTGAGGAGTTACTATGCATCGGTTTTCTTCTGGGGGAGAGCGGCTCTGCTGCCTGGCGGTGGCGCGCTGAAGACTGCGGGCGTGGCGTCCGCAGCGGGAGGTGCTCAGCGCGCAGGACTGGTGTTCGGCAGAATGCACAGGAGACAACTGTTCATGGTATTTCTAATACCTCGTTTTGCGTGAAATCACAGTTAGTTCACTGATTAATTTCTAGCACATTTATTTTCTTGCATTTAACTTTGTCAATTTTAAATGCATTATATATTGTGCTACTTTCATGAGGTCTTAGTTTCACCGGTTATTTTTGATTAGATACTTGTTGATCTTGTGATGGATGAAATGTCTGTGAGCGATGTGTATTTTTTATGTGCTTGATGGATTACCTACGTTCTGGTGAAATTTTTGTGGAGATGCTATTTGTTAAGTGATTGGACTTAATCTGCCTTTAATCATTGTGTTGGTGTCTTTTCAATTAGGACACCGGTCGTTTTTAGGCTAGATTATTTTAGGTCTTGTTGATCTGTTTACTTTTCACTGTTAGTCTGTTGAGGTGCGTTGGGTGTTGGGAGCAGGCCATTATTTCGCAAGAATTTTTTAGGCGCCCATTCACCCCCCCTCTGGTCGCTACTTTCGGTCCTACAAGTGGTATCAGAGCCTGGTTAGGGTTTTTCCATACCTTAACCGGTTCTAAACCCCAGTAGTGATCATGACATCTCCTGGCAAGGTCCCGTCCTTGGAAGCTTATGGCTATAATTATTGGAAGACTCGCATGCGAGCCTATCTCATGAGCCAAAGCTCGGACATCTGGGACATTTGCGTTCACGCTACGTTTGTCATATTGCCAGTTGCTGAGCGTGATTCTCCTGGTATCATCGCCCAGCATGTGAACAATAGCAAAGCGGTGAACATCTTGTTTTCTGGTTTGGGTCCCACTGAGTTTGAGCGTGTGAGCCATCTCTCCACTGCGAGAGAGATCTGGGCTACCCTCCAGGCACACCATGAGGGGACAGCTCAGGTCAAGGCTCGGCTCTATCAGACCTACCGGCGTGAGTACGAGAACTTCACACAAAAGCCGGGTGAATCTGTTGAAGCATTGTTTGGTCGATTTTCAGTCGATCATAAACAAGCTTCGGGACAACAAGGCTGAGGGTGTTCAGTTAGTCTCAGATCATGAACAGGCGCTCAAGGTTCTTCATACCTTGGACCCAAAGATCTGGGAGATCAAGGTATCCTCTATCATTGAGAGCACTTCTTATGATACCTTGACCATTTCTGATTTGTTTAGCAAGCTGAAGGCCACCGAGGTTGATACCCAGTTGAGATCAAATCTCACTGGCTCTGGATCAAAATCTCTGGCCCTTGCTACACCTTCTGTTGATCCCTCTTCTGTGAGTTGTGTTGGGTTCTCTTTGATGTCTATCACTGAGGATCAGCTTGAGTCGTTGGGAGATGATGATTTGTGTCTTTTTAACAACCGGGTGCGCCGTGTCTATGATAAGAGGATGTTCAAAAGACACGGCACAAAGACCGGATGCTTTGAGTGTGGTGATCCAGGACACTTCATCGCCGACTGCCCCAAGCGCAATGGCCACAAGAAGGGCACCGGTGGTGGCTTCCACGACTCCGGCAAGCACGACAGCTCCTCCTTCAACAAGGGCAAGCCAAAGACCAGATTCTTCAGAAAGGCCCTGAAGGACTACCGGCGAGAGAACAAGAAGCGCGACAAGGCCTTCTTCGCTGAGATGGAGAAGAGCTACTCCAAGCGGTCCACGTCTTCTTCCTCTTCATCGAGCTCGAGCGATGAGGAGATCATCATCAGGAAGGGGAAGGACAAGGACGATCCAGCAGGCCTTTGCTTCATGGCCTTCGGTGACAAACCGAAGAGCCGCTCACATCAGCGCCGAAGATCCCGCAAGAGTTTCTGCTCAATGGCTCTTGGGGATAAGAAAGAGAAGAGCTCCTCCGATGACTCCGACGACGACGACAACGAAAAGGTATCATCCTATGAACGCGAAATCGTTGATTTACTTGAAAGCAATCGTCAGGAGTTAAAGTATCGGGAAAAACTGCTTAGAGGGGCTAAGAAGAGGATAGATGAGTTAGAGAGTGAGCTTGCCGTGGCCAACGGCAGAATTGAGAGTCTATCTTCTTCTCCTTGCTTGGGTGATAGCAGTGAGTGCCCAAAGTGTGAGGTGCTTCTGTGTGACCTGTCGACTCTGAAGTCCAGGTACACAGAAAGGGTTGATGAGAGGGACGCTTTGGCCACTGAGCTTGAAAGCGCTCAGCTGGAGCTGAAAGATGCTCAAGCCACTGTCGTCGTACCCTGTGCTGATTGCCCATCTCATCTTGCTAGTTTAGCTGAGCTGAAAGCCAAGGGCTGATGAGTATCTAGGGTGATTTGGAGAGAATGAGAGCTGAGCTTGGCGCAGACTAGGCTAGAGCTTGAGACATTGTCAGTTCCACCCACTGTCTGTGAGAACTGCCTGTCTCTTAGACTGGAGTTGATTAAGCTGAAAGCCGAGAAGTCTGTCCAGGTAGATAGTGAGTGTGAGACCTGCTTGTCTCAGGTGGAGGTACTAGCTTCCTTGAGAGAGGAGCTAGCTGATTCTCAGAATGAGAACTTTTACCTCCGTTCTATCCTGAGTTGGATCAGTGCCAGAGAGCCATCAGCTCGGCATGATGATCCAGCAGTTCAAGAGGCAGGATGGGTTTGGGGTAGGTTATACCTATACCAAGGCTGACTTTGAGAGTGCCATTAGCCGGGCAGTGGAGTGGAGTAAAATGACTCCTGAGCAGAGATATCCCAAGACCCATTCCACTGAGTCTTCCCAGGCTTGTCAGCCCAAGGATGGAGTGATCCATGAACCACCCAAAGCTCCACCCAAGAAACCCATCTGGGTTCCAAAGCCCAAACTCCTTCACACTTCTCTAGACTCTCTTCCTGGACCCTCTCAACCCAAGAAGACGACACCAAACACCACTAAGTCCAAGAACCCCAAGCCTCAACCACATTCCAAGAAGCCCACTTACCATTGCGAGTACTGTCAGAGAGACGGGCATCTTGCGGAGTTTTGCTTCAGGAGGAAGCGGGTTGAGAGAGCAGAGCGTGCTCGTGGTGGTCAGGAGCAGTTCTACCAGCAAGGTGGTAGACTGAGAGTTCCTCGACGCGGGGAGAGGCTGGAGGCCAGGCCGCGTCGTGTAGGTGGTGGTAGGGGAGACGGCTTTCATGCCCGTGCTCCAGATGGTGGTGTCCGTTCCAACAGAGCTCCAGGCCGTTTTGGCTACGGTCCTGGACCTCGTGGCCGAGGTTTTAGGCAGAACCGAGGACCGCGCTTTGAGCCGCGTTTTGGTCCAAACTTTTCTGATGATTTCTGCTTTCCGTCTTTTGAGCAGATGGCTCGACACTGGTTTAGCTCTTTTGCTAAACCTGGTGCCGGACCATTTGCTCCCACTTACAGCCACTGATTGTGCAGGATCGAGGACTGGAGGACGTTTGGATCATGGACTCAGGGTGTTCTCGCCACATGACGGGACATCGCAGATGGTTCTCCAGTCTCACTCCCCCGAGCTCCAAAGAGTACATCACCTTCGGGAACAGTGGTCAAGGGAAAGTAAGTGGCATTGGCTCAATTCGCATTTCAGACCATTTTTCTTTGAAGAACGTTGCTTTGGTTGGAAACTTGAACTTTAATTTGATTTCTGTTTCGCAACTTCTTGAGGATGGTTTGGAGGTGCGTTTTAAGAAGGGCAATTCTTCTGTGTTTGATTCTAGAGGGTCTTTGATTTGCCAGATCTTACCTTTCGGTAAAGTTTTTCGGATTGACTTCTCTAGTTCTTTTGGCCCTTCTCGCTGTTTGATTGCTGGATCCTCCTCTGAGCTCTGGAAGTGGCATAGGAGGTTAGGTCATTTGAGTTTTGACCTGCTAGTCAGGTTGAGCTCTATGGACCTCATCCGAGGATTGCCCAAGTTTAAGATGGAGAAGGATCTAGTTTGCCATCCCTGTCGTCACTGGGAAAATGGTTGCCGCTTCTCACTCACCTGTGACTCAGGTGATGACTTCGTATCCGGGCGAGCTGTTACACATGGACACTGTCGGTCCAGCTCGGGTACGCTCAGTCGGTGGGAAGTGGTACGCACTTGTGATTGTTGACGATTTTTTCTCGATTCTCGTGGGTTTTCTTTTTGGAGTCTAAGGATGAAACTTTTCATTTTGTTCATGACCTGATTTTGAAGCTGAAGAATGAGAACAATGGTCGGATGCGAGCAATTCGCTCCGACAACGGCTCTGAGTTCAAGAACTCTCAGTTCGTCAGCTTCTGTAGTGATCAGGGTCTTGACCATCAGTTTTCTGCTCCTTACACTCCCCCACAGAATGGCGTTGTGGAACGAAAGAACCGCACGCTAGTCGAGATGGCCAGGACGATGCTCGATGAGCACAGGACTCCTAGGCGCTTTTGGGCTGAAGCCATGAACACGGCTTGCTATCTGGCCAACCGCATTTTTCTTAGAGCTTACCTAGGTAAGACCTCATATGAGTTGCGGTTTGGTAGACAGCCCAAGGTGAGCCACTTGCGAGCGTTTGGCTGCAAGTGCTTTGTGCTCAAGAAGGGAGGGCATTTGGACAATTTGAGTCTCGTTGCTGGGATGGAGTTTTTCTTGGTTATGCTTTGCATTCTCGAGGCTTCCGTGTTTGGAACCTCGACTCCCAGCAGCTTGTCGAGACTTGCGAGGTTTCTTTTGATGAGTCCTTGCCTTCTTTAACTCCTTCTTTTGAGCTTTCTGGTGATGGTGAGCTCGGAGAGTCCATCTTCGAGGAAGATGAGGATACTCCAGCTGCTGATGAGGGTGGGCCTTCTGCACCTCCTGCAGAGCCCACACCTTCTGAGACTTCGACTGAGGACGAGGGCGGACCTCTGATCACTTCTTCCACTTCGATCGAGCCCCCTCAGTCGAGTCCAGAGGTGCCAGCTGCTGACTCCGGTGAGGTGACTTCAGATCACCAGGGATCCCGAGCAGTTCAGCGTGATCACCCCTCAGAGCTCATCATCGGTGATGTGTCTTCAAGAACTTTGCGTTCGTCTGTTGACTCTCTTGCCGTGTTTGCTGAATCTGCTTTTGTTGCATCTTTTGAGCCCAGAGACATTTCTCATGCTCTTTCTGACTCGAACTGGATTAATGCCATGCAAGAAGAGCTTGAGAATTTTGTCCGCAATCGGGTTTGGACACTAGTAGAGCTGCCACCAGGATGCAACCCCATAGGCACCAAGTGGGTGTTCAAGAACAAGCAAGGTGAAGATGGGGTTGTGGTGCGCAACAAAGCTCGACTAGTTGCCCAGGGTTTTTGCCAGAAGGAAGGTATTGATTTTGAAGAAACCTTCGCTCCTGTTGCCCGTCTTGAGTCCATTCGCATTCTTTTAGCTTTTGCCGCTTCGAAGGGATTTAAGCTTTTTCAAATGGACTGTCAAGAGTGCTTTTCTGAACGGGTACATAGAGGAGGAGGTTTATGTTAGGCAGCCCCCCGGTTTTGAGAACCCTAAGTTTCCTCGACATGTTTTTAAGCTGCAGAAAGCTTTATACGGGTTGAAGCAAGCCCCCAGGGCTTGGTATGACCGGTTAAAGCAGTTTTTGTTGGGGAAGGGCTTTGTGATGGGTTCTGTGGATAAGACTCTCTTCTTGCTCAGGGATGCTTCAGATTTTTTAGTCGCTCAGATTTACGTGGATGATATTATTTTTGGCGGTACTACTAACGATCTTGTGTCCAAGTTTTCTGAGCAGATGCACAACGAGTTTGAGATGAGCCTCATGGGTGAGCTCAAGTACTTTCTAGGGCTCCAGATCAAGCAGACCAAGGACGGCACCTTCATCCACCAAGGTAAGTACACTCGTGACATGTTGAAAAAATTTGACTTTGGTGGTGAGCTGAAGCCTCAGATGACCCCAATGGGTACATCTGGGGGCCTGGACAAGGACGAGAGCGGCGTCAAGGTCAACGAGAGAGAGTTTCGAGGGATGATCGGTTCGCTGCTGTACTTGACGGCGACGAGGCCAGACATACAGTTCGCCGTGGGACTGTGCGCGCGCTTCCAGTCTTCACCACGCGCGTCTCATCGGCAGGCTGTCAAGCGCATCTTCAGGTATCTCACTTATGCGCCTGATCTTGGTCTTTACTATTCAGCATCATCATCTCTTGATTTATCTGGCTTTTCGGACGCTGACTTTGGTGGGTGCCGGTTGGATCGCAAGTCGACTTCCGGTACTTGCCAGTTTCTCGGTTCTTCTCTTGTCTCTTGGTCTTCTCGAAAGCAATCTGGAGTTGCTCTTTCGACCACTGAGGCTGAGTATGTAGCTGCTGCTAGCTGCTGCTCACAGTTGGTTTGGATGATTTCCACTTTGAGAGATTTTGGGTTGTTCTTTCCTACCAGAGTTCCCTTGTTTTGCGACAGCACCAGTGCAATTAGTGTAGGGAAAAACCCATGTCTTCATTCAAAAACCAAACACATTGATGTGCGCTTTCACTTTTTGCGGGATCAATATGAGAAAGGTGTCATTGACCTTGTTCATGTTGATACCCATCATCAGTTGGCTGACATTTTCACCAAACCCCTAGATCAGTCTACTTTTGAGCGTTTACGAGGGGATTTGGGTGTTGTGTATCCTTTTTAGGATATTTTGAGTCAGTTTTCTTTCTTCTTTACTCTTTTCTTGAGTCTTTTTGTGTGTGTTCATATCATACATATTCACATATCACACTTTTGAGCCTGCTTCTGTTATATGATTGAACTGCTTTACTTATTCTAGCTGGTACATGCTTTTGATTACTTGTCAATGATCATGCTTTGTTTCAGTTCGCTTGATATGTCTGATATCTGTCATATGCATGGCTTTTACGCTTTCAACTTGAAAAATGATCACCATTGCTTCTGGTAACTAGCATGTGTAGGCTGAGTGCTTTTGCTATCTGTTACATGCCTTGTAGCTAGTTCATCACATAGATGTAGATATGCAACTTGGACATCTTTATGCTTTAACATGAAAAATGTGCTATAAAAATGATAAAAATCAAAAATGAATGAAAAATTCCATGCCTTTTTATGCTTGAGTTGAAAAGATCCAAGTGGGTTTGCCTTGTCGCATTGCATTGTTCTGGACTGCTTACCATAGCACTTTGGTATGAACTAGGACAGTGTAGTGTATGCCAAGACCAATGTCTTAAGCTTCTGATGGTCCAGTTCTGGCCTAGGCTTGACTTGGTCGGTTAGCATAAGGTTTGACATGCAAATAACCCTTGGCAAAAATGAAAAAGGAAAATGAAAAAGCCTGAACATTTAAAAGACAACAAGTTTGCTGAAGCACTTTGTCTTGGACGATGCTTATCTTGGTAGATATCAGTTAGTTTCTGCATCTCATGCTTTACCTTGCTTGTTAACTGGAAAATGTGGTGATGCCTTTGTTTGCAAAAACTGAAAAATGCGTGCTAAATGACTTTCTTTGGATATCATCTGTTGTACTGATCATGCCATGTGACTTCGACAGTATGTCTTTTGCTATACTTGTTAGATGTTGTAATTGCAGTCAATCATATCTGAGAAGCATGCTTTCTACACTCCACCAGCACCCCAGTTGCATTCATTGCATATTTTGAGGGGGAGTTGCATTTCAGGAGGAGTCAGTGTCGTTTGTAGAGTGCTTGATGAGTTCACTTGTCAACAAGGGGGAGAAATTTTGGTATAAGAGTTTAAGGGGGAGTTTTGGCTTTCTCTGGGATTTGTTTCAGGGGGAGTTTTTGTCCCATTTGTCCTTACTCTTTTGATATCCTTGTTGATGTTTTTGAGACTGCACTCATTTTGAGCTTTTACCTTTGGTTAACCATAATGACCGTCTCTTGCTTTTGTTCGGTTTTTGGTCATTAGGGTTAAACTTTTACTTTGTTTTCTTCTTCTTTGTTTTCTTGTGCTTTGTTTTCGTGTTTCCACAGTTGTTTGCAGGTACTGAAGAGCAGACGAAGAGAAGTGTTGACAATGCACTCATCAAGGGGGAGATTGAGGAGCCATGCTGAATAGCGTGGGCCTCATGGCTCCAGATGTGATGAGTCATTGTCAATGATAGTCAAAGAGGACTGAGAAGAGAGAGAAGACCTGCTGCGTCTGGGCCGCGTGTGACTCAGGTACACGGGCAGCAAGCGACTGTCGGGCAGAGAAGGCCGCGAAGTTGGGCTGGCCCAATCCGGGTACATGGGCTAGGAGCAGCAGAGGATCCACTGGTCTGTTGACCGGGATTGACTCAGGTACACGGGCGGCGAGTGATTGCCGGGCTGAGGGAGCCGCGGAATCGGGCCGGCCCAATCCGGGTACCCGGTGCGAAGACGGTGGACGCTTTGTCAGTTTCGGCGCAAAACTGACGACCACTGATCTTGGATCGGACCGTCCTGGAGCGAAGCCGTAGCTGCTACGAAAGCTCCGCATCAGGACAAGTTACCTTTATTTAGGTTTTTACTATTTTGCCTTTAGGCCCACAGTCTGTCAGTCGAGTCTGTAAAAAACCCTAAGGGCATTTCGGTCTTTTCCATTTTTATTCAGCGTCTGTAAAAAACCCTAGGGGTATTTCTGCATTTTACCCACTTATTGGGCTGCCTATAAAAAGGCCCCAATCCCTAGGGTTAGGGTTAACTCAATCAAATCAAAAATCAGAGTTCCTTTTATCCCATTCTTCCTCCTCTGTTCTAGCGCCGCCGTTGCTCTGTTCTTTTTCTCCCGCCGGCTGGCCATTTCTCTCGCCTAGAGCTCCTGCGCCGCACTGTTACCATCGAAGAGCTCGTGATTGGTTTTTTCCTTTCTCAAAAAAACCGGAACTGGTTTTCTTGAGGAGTTACTATGCATCGGTTTTCTTCTGGGGGAGAGCGGCTCTGCTGCCTGGCGGTGGCGCGCTGAAGACTGCGGGCGTGGCGTCCGCAGCGGGAGGTGCTCAGCGCGCAGGACTGGTGTTCGGCAGAATGCACAGGAGACAACTGTTCATGGTATTTCTAATACCTCGTTTTGCGTGAAATCACAGTTAGTTCACTGATTAATTTCTAGCACATTTATTTTCTTGCATTTAACTTTGTCAATTTTAAATGCATTATATATTGTGCTACTTTCATGAGGTCTTAGTTTCACCGGTTATTTTTGATTAGATACTTGTTGATCTTGTGATGGATGAAATGTCTGTGAGCGATGTGTATTTTTTATGTGCTTGATGGATTACCTACGTTCTGGTGAAATTTTTGTGGAGATGCTATTTGTCAAGTGATTGGACTTAATCTGCCTTTAATCACTGTGTTGGTGTCTTTTCGATTAGGACACCGGTCGTTTTTAGGCTAGATTATTTTAGGTCTTGTTGATCTGTTTACTTTTCACTGTTAGTCTGTTGAGGTGCGTTGGGTGCTGGGAGCAGGCCATTAATTCGCAAGAATTTTTTAGGCGCCCATTCACCCCCCCTCTGGTCGCTACTTTCGGTCCTACAGAACTATATGTCTGGCCTCGTCGCCGTCAAGTACAGCAGCGAACCAATAATCCTCAAAACTCTCTCTCGTTGACCTTGAGGCCGCTTTCGTCCTTGTCCAGGCCCCCAGATGTACCCATTGGGGTCATCTGAGGCTTCATCTCTCCACCAAAGTCAAATTTCTTCAACATGTCCCGAGTGTACTTACCCTGGTGGATGAAGGTGCCGTCCTTGGTCTGCTTGATCTGAAGCCCTAGGAAATACTTGAGCTCACCCATGAGGCTCATCTCAAACTCACTGTGCATCTGCTCAGAAAACTTAGACACAAGAGCATCAGTAGTACCACCAAAAGTGATGTCATCCACGTATATCTGAGCAACCAAGAAATATGATGCATCTCTGAGCAAGAAAAGAGTTTTATCCACAGAACCCATCACAAAGCCCTTCCCCAACAAAAACTGCTTCAACCGGTCATACCAAGCCCTTGGGGCTTGCTTCAGACCGTATAAAGATTTTAGCAGCTTAAAAACATGTTGAGGACACTTAGGGTTCTCAAAATCGGGGGGCTGCCTAACATAGACTTCCTCCTCTATGTACCCGTTCAGAAAAGCACTCTTGACATCCATTTGAAAAAGCTTAAAACCCTTCGAAGTGGCAAAAGCTAAGAGAATGCGAATGGACGCAAGACGGGCAACATGGGCAAAAGTCTCTTCAAAGTCAATACCCTCCTTCTGGCAAAAACCCTAGGCAATTAATCGAGCTTTGTTGCGCACCACAACCCCATCTTCACCTTGCTTGTTCTTGAACACCCACTTAGTGCCTATGGGTTTGCATCCGGGTGGCAGCTCAACTAGTGTCCAAACTTGATTGCGGACAAAATTCTCAAGCTCTTCTTGCATGGCATTAATCCAGTTTGAATCAGAAAGAGCATGAGAAACGTCTCTAGGCTCAAAAGATGCAACAAACGCAGACTCAGCAAACACAGCAAGCAAGTCAACAGAAGAACACAAAGTCCTCTCAAACAGATCACTGATGATGAGCTCTGAGGGGTGATCACGCTGAACTGCTCGGGATCCCTGGTGATCTGAAGTCATGATGAGGACATCACTTCACATGATACACACATGGAGCCTCCACCTACAATTCAACTACAAGGACCAATCACACGCGCCCGTGCTCGTCGCTTGAACCATGAGGTTAATTCATTCCTTAGCAACTTTGATTATATTTGTTTGGATGGGATGCTACTGAATACTAGTGATATTTTGTTGCTTAGGAACATGGGAGATGGAATAGGAGAGTTGGAGTTGAAGACGGAGCCGCACGGATGATTTGAAGTCAAGAATTCGCTGGTTCGGACTACATCGACCACCTTTCACCAAAATGGGCATAACTTCCTCATACGAAGTCCGATTGGCGCGTTCTTTGACTTTTTGGAAAGCTGAGGAGAAGACGGATCGTTTGCCGTTGGTTTCACCTCATTTGGAGTCTCGAGTCGTCCTGTGTATTTAAAACAGTACTGCATGACAGAACTGGGCCATGTTGGCCATAATCTGAGTCTGTACGTCTTCTAGCCCACAGCCCAAGTCTGTTTCCCTTCCACAGGCCGCCGCCCTATATATTCTCACACCAGCCACATCTAGGGTAAGGTTTTTGCTTTGTTGCATCTACACTTGTGTGTTTAGATCCCGCCTCTTGCACCAGACCGATTGGCTGCTGCATTGGCGTTTGTGAAACCTCACCTTATCTTCGTTTGTCTGATATTTGGCATTCGATTTGTATCCTTCCTGTTCTTGCTTGTGTTCTCGGGTTCGCTTGCAGGAATTAGCCTTCGTGGCGAGATCAATCGCGTTCTGCGTGGTTGATAACCAACGGAGACAGTGGTGTAACGATTGCAAGGTTTTGATCCGCCGGACCAGAGCCTTGGATCGCCAACGTCGAGATTCTCCACCAACCCAAGTTTATCCTTTACCTAGCGGAAGATCGGGACCACTCCCCCATCAAGTCACCTAACCGGAGTCAGCAGCTGGCACCTCTGGACTCGACTGAGGGGGCTCGATCGAAGTGGAAGAAGTGATCAGAGGTCCGCCCTCGTCCTCAGTTGAAGTATCAAAAGTTGTGGGGTCTACAGGCTGTGTAGAAGGCCCACCCTCATCAACAACTGGAGCGTCATCATCTTCCTCGAATATGGACTCTCCGAGCTCACCATATCCAGACAGCTCAAAAGAAGGAGTCAAAGAAGGCAAGGACTCATCAAAAGAAACCTCGCAAGTCTCGACAAGCTGCTGGGAGTCGAGGTTCCAAACACGGAAGCCTCGAGAATGCAAAGCATAACCAAGAAAGACTCCATCCCAGCAACGAGACTTAAACTTGTCCAAATGCCCTCCCTTCTTGAGCACAAAGCACTTGCAGCCAAACGCTCGCAAGTGGCTCACTTTGGGTTGTCTGCCAAACCGCAACACATATGAAGTCTTACCTAGGTAAGCTCTAAGAAAAATGCGGTTGGCCAGATAGCAAGTTGTGTTCATGGCTTCAGCCCAGAAGTGCCTAGGAGTCCTGTGCTCATCGAGCATCATCCTGGCCATCTCGACTAGCATGCGGTTCTTTTGTTCCACAACGCCGTTCTGTGGGGGAGTGTAAGGAGCAGAAAACTGATGATCAAGACCCTGATCACTACAGAAGCTGACGAACCGAGAGTTCTTAAACTCAGAGACATTGTGAGAGTGAATTGCTCACATCCGACCATTGTTCTCGTTCTTCAGCTTCAAAATCAGGTCATGAACAAACTAAAAAGTCTCATCCTTAGACTCAAAAAAGAAAACCCACGAGAATCGAGAAAAATCATCAACGATAACAAGCGCATACCACTTCCCACCGATTGAGTGTACCCGAGCTGGACCGATAGTGTCCATGTGTAACAGCTCTCCCGGATACGAAGTCATCACCTGAGTCACAAGTGAGTGAGAAGCGGCAACCATTTTCCCGTGATGACAGGGATGACAAACTAGATCCTTCTCCATCTTAAGCTTGGGCAATCCTCGGATGAGGTCCATAGAGCTCAATCTGACAGGCATATCAAAACTCAAATGGCCTAACCTCCTATGCCACTTCCAGAGCTCAGAGGAGGATCCAGCAATCAAGCAACGAGAAGGGCCAAAAGAACTAGAGAAGTCAATCCGAAAAACCTTACCGAAGGGTAAGATCTGGCAAATCAAAGACCCTCTAGAATCAACCATAGAAGAACCGCCCTTCTTAAAACGAACTTCCAAACCATCCTCAAGAAGTTGTGAAACAGAAATCAAATTGAAGTTCAAATTTCCAACCAAAGCAACATTCTTTAAAGAGAAATCGTCAGAGATACAAATTGAGCCAATGCCGTGTACCTTTCCTTGACCACTGTTCCCGAAGGTGATGTATTCCTTGGAGCTCGGGGGAGAGAGACTGGAGAACCATCTGCGATGTCCCATCATGTGGCGAGAGCATCCTGAGTCCATGATCCATACATTCTCCAATCCCCGATCCTGCACAATCAGTGGTCGTAAGGGGGAGCAAATGGTCCGGCACCAGGTTTAGCAAAAGAACTAAACCAATGTCGAGCCATCTGCTCAAAAAATGGAAAGCAGAAATCATCATAAGAATCTGGACCAAAACGCGGCTCAAAGAACGGTCCTCGATTCTGCCTAAAACCTCGGCCACGAGGTCCAGGGCCGTATCCAAAATGACCTGGAGCTCGTTCGGAGCGAACACCACCCACCGGAGCCCGGGCATGAAAGCCGTCTCCTCTACCACCACCTACACGATGCGGCCTGGCCTCTAGCCTCTCCCTGCGTCGAGGAACTCTCAGTCTACCACTCTGCTGGTAGAACTGCTCCTGGCCACCACGAGCTCTCTCTTCTCTCTCAACCCGCTTCCTCCTGAAGCAAAACTCCGCAAGATGCCTGTCTTTCTGAGGCTTGGGGTTCTTGGGCTTGGTGGTGTTGGGTGTAGATTCTTTGGTGTGAGAGGGTCCAGGTAGAGAGTCTAGAGAAGTACGGAGGTGTTTGGGCTTTAGAACACAGATGGGCTTCTTGGGTGGAGCTTTAGGCTGTTCTTGGAACACTCCATCCTTGGGCTGACTAGCCTGGAAAGACTCAGTGGAGTGAGTCTTGGGGTATCTATGTTCAGTAGTCATTTTACTCCACTCCACTGCCCGGCTAATAGCACTCTCAAAATTAGCCTTGGTGTAGGTGTAGCCTACCCCAAACCCATCCTGCCTCTTAAACTGCTGGATCATCATGCCGAGCTATGGCTCTCTGGCACTCACCCAACTCAGGATCTGATGGAGGTAAAAGTTCTCATTCTGAACATCAGCTATCTCCTCTCTCAAGGAAGCTAGAACCTCCACCTAAGACAAGCAGGTCTCACACTCTCTATCAACCTGGATAGACTTCTCGGCTTTTAGCTTGATCAACTCCAATCTAAGAGACAAGCAGTTCTCACAGACAGTGGGTGGGACTGACAGTGTCTCAAGCTCTAGCCTAGTCTGCTCCAGCTTAGCTCTAACTCTCTCCAAATCGGCCAACTGCTCATCACCCTTGGCTTTCAGCTCAGCTAGACTAGCTAGATGGGATGGGCAATCAACACAGGGCACGACGACAGTAGCATGAGCATCTTTTAGCTCCATCTGAGCGCTCTCAAGCTCAGTGGCCAAAGCGTCCTTCTCATCAACCCTTTCTGTGTACCTAGACTTCAGAGTTGTCAGGTCACACATCAACACCTCACACTTTGGGCACTCACTGCTATCACCCAAGCAAGGAGAAGAAGATAGAATCTCAATTCTACCATTGGCCATGGTAAGCTCACTCTCAAGTTCATCTATCCTCTTCTTAGCCCCTCTAAGCAGTTTTTCCCGATATTTCAACTCCTGACGATTACTTTCAAATAAATCAACGATTTCACATTCGTAAGAGGATACCTTTTCATTGTCGTCGTCGTCGTCGGAGTCATCGAAGGAGCCCTTTTCTTCCTTATCCCCAAGAGCCATTGAGCAGAAGCTCTTGCGTGATCTTCGGCGTTGATGTGAGCGGCTCTTCGGCCTGTCCCCGAAGGCCATGAAGCAGAGGCCCGCCGGATCATCCTTGTCCTTCCCCTTTCTTATCACGATGTCCTCATCGCTTGAGCTTGATGAAGAGGAAGAAGACGTAGACTGCTTGGAGTAGCTTTTCTCCATCTCGGCGAATAAGGCCTTGTCGCGCTTCTTGTTCTCACGCCGGTAGTCCTTCAGGGTATTTATGAAGAATTTGGTCTTTGGCTTGCCCTTTGTGAAGGAGGAGCTGTCATGCTTGCCGGAGTTGTATTAGCCACCACCGGTACCCTTCTTGTGACCAATGCGCTTGGGACAGTCGGCGATGAAGTGACCTGGATCACCACACTCAAAGCATCCGGATTTTGTGTCGTGTCTTTTGAACATTCTTTAATCATAGACACGACGCACCCGGTTGTTAAACAAACATAGGTCATCATCTCCTAACGACTCGAGCTGGTCCTTAGTGATAGACATCAAGGAGAACCCAGCATAGCTCATAGAAGAGGGTTTAGCAAGGGCCAGGGTTTTTGATCCAGAGCCAGTGAGATTTGATCTCAACTGGGTATCAACCTCAGTGGCCTTCAGCTTGCTAAACAACTCAGAAATTATCAAGGTATCATAAGAGGTGCTCTCAATGATAGAGGATACCTTGATCTCCCAGATCTTAGGGTCCAAGGTATAGAGAACCTTGAGCGCCTGCTCATGATCTTAGACCAGCTGAACTCCCTCGGCCTTGTTGGCCCGAAGCTTGTTGACGATCGATTGAAAACGACCAAACAAAGCTTCAACAGATTCACCCGGCTTCTGTGTGAAATTTTCATATTCATGCCGGTAGGTCTGATAGAGCTGAGCCTTGACCTGGGCTGTCCCCTCATGTTGTGCCTAGAGGGTAGCCCAGATCTCTCTAGAAGTGGTGAGATGGCTCACACGCTCAAATTCAGTGGGACCTAAGCCAGAAAACAAAATGTTCACCGCTTTGTTGTTGTTCTGATGCTGGGCGATAATATCAGGAGAAATACGCTCAGCAATAGGCAATACTGTGAAGTAGCGTGAACACAAATGTCCCAAATGTCCAAGCTTTGGCTCATGAGATAGGCTCGCATGCGAGTCTTCCAATAATTATAGCCATAAGCTTCCAAGGACGATGCCTTTCCAGGAGAAGTCATGATCACTACCTGGGTTTAGAACTGGTCAAGGTATGCAAAAACCCTAACCAGGCTCTGATACCACTTGTAGGACCGAAAGTAGCGACCGGAGGGGGTGGGGGGTGAATGGGCGCCTAAAAAATTCTTGTGAATCAATGGCCTGCTCCCAACACCCAACGCACCTCAACAGACAACTAGCAGAAATGAGAACAGTCTATAGGTCCAAATATAATCTAGCCTAAAAACGACCGGTGTCCTAAATGAAAAGACACCAACACAGTGCTCAGAGGCAGATTAATAGAGCATTTAAAACATGGACAAAACAAGCTTCACAAAAATAGATCATCACAGGGATTTAACATGAGTGCATGTAAAACGAGGAATCTTACTGTTCGAGGTTGTCTCCTATTAGATACTTGTCGAAGCCTGTTCAAAGTCCTCGTGCGAAGCCCACAACTTTTCTGGAATGTCAGACTTCGGTGCGAAACCTGAGAAGTGTTTTGCCGAAGCCTACCTCGAAATAGTAACAAAGCTTGGACTTCGAAACCTCGAGCAAAAAATCTGACAGAAGTCTGTTGGCCCGGAAAAAGGAGCTTGTATAGATGTTAAAGAAAAACAGACTTCGAAGAACGAAGCCTAAAACTCATAGCTTCGTAGCTACCTTCGCAGCACACTTCGCTAGAAAACCTCGAATCAAGAACTTAGCTAACACACTCCGAACAGACAAAAAAAATCAACACTTTTGTAGCAGACTTCGAACAGCGAAGTAAACCAAAAATCGAAGCTGAGCACTTAATTAAAAAGTGCTCCGACAGATAGCAGTGCTACTTCGCACGAAATGCTTCGGAGATAGCAAGCGAAGCTGCTGAGCAAAACTACAGGCTAGCGAAGCTAGCTACGCCAATCAATCACACTTCAAAACATGACGAAGTACAAAAGAATCTAACCAAGTACACAGCTTCGAATAGAAAAACGAGCAAGCTCCTAACACCTCTCGAACAGTACGCGTACAACTAGAATTTTTGTATGTGCTATAGAGCCTCTATTAGCGCAACTGTAGCTATGCAAACTAGTACCTCAGCTCTAGCTACTAGTGCACACGTCTGGAAAGCAGAGAAGCAAGCTATCTGCATCACAATGCCTAAAAATACGAGCTAGCTGACAAGGCTATACAGTAGACTACTTAGCTAAACAGCATGCTGCTGCAAACTGCTTGAAAGAACTTCTTCGTGAAGCCCAATGCACAACTACACCAGGAACAAGAGGCTAGAATTAGTATCCAAAGTCTACTGCAGGGAAGAAACTAGCGAAAGAATGCAGGCGCAATAAAACTATATGCCGAGTACAAAAGGCCACTGGGTGGAAAAATTTACTGCGGAGAACTCAGAACAGAAGAACAAATATGACACGCAAATCGAGGCATTCAGAAAAAATAACTCCACGGAGTGACATTCGATGGCTGAGATTGAAATAAAATAATCTGATTTCACGATTACTCGAAATCCCAAAGATGCAGACCCTAAACAACAAAATGAATAAGACACGCAAGCCGAGGTGATCAAAACCTGATACATGAAATGCAGGCTCAGTTGGCTTGCGATGAACAACGGCGTCGTGCACAGGAAGATGAACACGAAAAGCCAGAAAAGTGACCCAATCTCTTTGTATTAGAAAAGTGATTTCAGAAAGGGTAACCCTAACCCTAGGGATTTGGGCCCTATTTATAGGCAGCCCAATAGCCTAGGAAAATACCAAAAGACCCTTAGGGTTTTTACAAATGCTGAAATATAATGGAAAAGACCAAACTGCCCTTAGGATATTTTTACAGACTCGACTGACTGACTGTGGGCCTAAGGACAAAATAGTAAACACAAAATTACAGATGACATATCCTGAAGCGGAATTTTCGTAGCGACTACGGCTTCGCCTCAGAACGGTCCGATCCGAGATCAGCGGTCATCAGTTTTGCACCGAAACTGACAAAGCGTCCACCGACATTGCACCAGGTACCCGGATTGGGCCGGCCCGATTCCGCAGCTCTCTCAGCCCAGCAATCGCTTGCCGCCCATGTACCTGAGTCAATCCTGGTCAACAGTCCAGTGGAACCTCTGCTGCTCCTAGCCCATGTACCCGGATTGGGCCAGCCCGACTTCGCGGCCCCTTTGCTCGACAGTTGCTCGCTGCCCGTGTACCTGAGTCACAAGCAGCCCAGACGCAGCAGGTCTTCTCCTCTCTTTGTGTCCTCTTGAGTTTCGTTAACAATGACACATCACATCTAGAGCCATGAGGCCCACGCTCTTCAGTATGGATCCTCATCCGTTCATTCTTCAAACTGACTATGTTAGTTCCCGAGACCCAAAGGATGCCTCCGGAGGAAGTGAGAACCTCCTCGAAGACGTGGCCACTCTGATGGCCCGACTTCAGGTGGAGGTGGAAAGATGGAGACAGGAGGCCGCAGACAGGCTTCGTACTCAGGCCAACCCTGCTGCTTCTGAGACGCATCAAGACGACGACCCCGATTATTATCTCGAAGCCCCCCAAGTCCAAGAAAGCGTCGATAATGCCTCCTTCGATGACGAATCTCCACTGCATCCGAACTTGCATAAGGTGTGCTTCGATCCTAGGTTCCGAGACTCGAAGCTGCACAAATACTCCTAATGGGCTGACCCCGGATAATTCTCTCGCTCTTATGCTCTTTTCATAGAAGCTAGCGGAGGGTTCCGAAATACGATGGCAAAGTGTTTCCCCCTTGCATTAGAAGGTGTAGCCCTTCGTTGGTTCTGGTCTCTAAAGCCAGGATCAATTAATTCGTGGGAGCAGTTGAAGAAGAAATTCGTGAGAAACTTCCAGGGGACCTTCGTAGCCCCGATGTTTACTGGAAACCTTATTTAGGTGAAATAGCAGGCGGGAGAAACTCTTCGAGAATAATTCACGCGCTTCGCCCACACCAAGTCCCAGATCAAGGGGTTGTTCACGTCATCTGTTTTGGATTCGGCGCATGAAGGTGTAATGAATCCTGACCTCCTCAGCAAACTTCACGAGAAGCTTGTGTCTTCGGTAGCACAATTGATGGCATACTTCAAGAAGTATGCCAAATCAGAAGAAGGGTGTCTCCGGAGGACTGCTTCGTCCACACCAACCCTCCCACAAGAAGTCAAGATAGAGCCAGGGGCTCCGAGTCCTCCACAGGCCCTCTTCGATAATCGTTCTCATGATCAGAGAAGAGGAAGGAAGCACCCTCGCTCTGAAGTATTGAATATTGCCCCCTCCGCTCCAAAGATGCCTTCGAACAATCAACAGGCTCAGGAAAATAAATCTAGTGGCTCGAGGCTGCCAGGTAAACCAGCTGACCAAAGCCAAACTCTCTTTTGTTGTGTGCATGGCGAAAACAGAAGCCATGCCACCAAGGATTGGAAGTCCATACTGGCTCTACGGGGCGAGTATCTTGGCAAAAACTCAGGTTGAAGCACTACAGACTAAGTCCCTCCGGCAGCACGGACAGAGCATGTGCAAGCTGTTGGGCGTATAGGTAATCTCGAAGCCCCTATGCAACCTCCGATGGGCAACATTATGCCACCACCAAAGCAAGAATATCTTCAAGATCGTGGCAAGCAAGTGGTCCTACCCATCTCTGGAGGAGGGACCCTTGACAATATGTCGAAGCGTTAATGAAGGGATTATGTTCGAGAAGTAAGACATATAGGGACTTCAAATTCGGCTGCAGAAATGCCTGAGTGGTCCCATGTGCCCATATCATTCTCGGCCAATGATGCTGTAGGGGTGAAGTTCCCCCATGTTGATCCCGTTGCCATTTCAACTGACGTTCCAGGGTGCTGGTCGATGGTGGAAGCTCTGCTGACATACTCTTCATCCAAGTCTTCGATCAAATGTGCATTCCCCAAAGACATCTACTTCCAGCAGATCGCCCACTCCAAGGCTTCGCAGGACCTCCCCTCGATGCCCTTGTCCAAATAGGCCTCAAGGTTGCTTTTGGTGAGGGGCCCCTGGCCAGAGTCGAAGAGGTCATCTTCGATGTTGTTGATGCCCCATACGCCTACAACGCAATCTTCAGAAGAGGGATGCTGAATCAATTCGGAGCCGTGGCGCACCACAATTATTTGTGCCTCAAAATGCCCACGCAAGGAGGAGTCCTTATAATCCTAGGAGATCAAGCTGCAGCTCGGAGAGCAGAATATGGCCATGGCCCACCTCTCGATCCTCGGCAGGTAAACAATATGCAAAAACACTCGGAGAAGGCTTCGGGGTCCCTGGACCCTTCGAAGAACCCTTGACTCAAGCCAAGCCTAGAAGGTGATGTAGTCACAAGGATCATTGTCAAAGAAGGCAGGGAATACCCCATTCAGTTTGGTAAGGGGTTGCCTTCGGAGATCGCCACTTCGCTAGAAGAAGTGTTTCGAGGAAATATAGATGTCTTCTCCTTGTCAGACGAAGATATCACCAGAGTTGACTAGAGCATTATCGAGCATAGCTTGCTCATTAACCCTAAGGTTCGACCTTTTCGCCTGGGGCTCCACAAGCTGTCAACTGAAAGAGCAGACCTCGCTAAAGCAGAGGTAGAAAAGTTGCTAAGAGCCAAAATCATTAGGGAAGTGGCCCACACGAAGTGGTTGGCCAACCCTGTCTTCGTCAAGAAAAAAGGCTCTGACAAGTGGCGCATGTGCATTGACTTCACATCTCTGAATAAAGCATGCCCACAATACCCCTACCCCATGCCCTGCATCGATCAACTTATTGACTCTACGGTTGGCTATGAGCTACTGAGTTTCCTTGATGCACACTCCAGTTACCATCAAATTTGGCTGAAACGCGAAGACAAAGCAGAGAAAAGCTTTATAACCCCTTTCAAAGTATTCTGTTATGTCTGAATGCCCTTCGGATTGAGAAATGTCTAGGAAACTTTTTCACGTCTTATTGCTAAAGCTCTAGGTCACCAGATAGGCCGAAATGTTGAAGCCTATATGGATGACATTGTAATAAAGAGTGCTTTAAAGCACCAGCATAGTATAAACTTAGCAGAAACTTTTGAGGGCCTTCGAGCATGTGGAGTTTGCCTCAATCCTGAAAAATGTATTTTCGGAGCTCAGGCAGGAAAATTTCTAGGGTACTTAGTTTTGAGCAGAGGAATCAAAGCTACCCTGACGTAGATAAGCGCACTGCAAAAGATAGCTCCGCCTAAAAATTTGAAGAAAGTCGAGAAGTTGGCCGGACGCCTCGCAGCTCCCAGTAGATTCCTAGCCAGATCAGCGGAGTGAAGCCTCCCAATTTTCAAAGCCTTAAAAGGGTCTGAAAGTTTCAAGTGGACGCCGAAGTGCCAGAAGAGGTTCGACGAAATCAAGGACTACCTTGGAAATCTATCAACGCTCACTATGCCCATTGCAGAGGAAACTCTCCTCCTATATCTTGCAGCAACAGGCTCCACAGTTAGCGCAGTGCTTGTCAGAGAAACAGAGCTCAATGGAAAACTGGTGCAGAACCCAGTATACTTTGTCTCAGAAGCCTTGTCCAAAGCAAAAACACGGTACTCTGAGCTCAAGAAATTCGCGTATGCTTTGGTAATGGCCTTGCAAAAGCTAATGCATTACTTTTTAGCAGACAATGTAATTGTCCCTACATCATATCCCCTCGGCAATATGCTCTGAAGCAAAGACTCCA
This sequence comes from Zizania palustris, assembly GCA_019279435.1. NCBI lineage: Eukaryota > Viridiplantae > Streptophyta > Magnoliopsida > Poales > Poaceae > Zizania > Zizania palustris. Next base: position 43,379,709 of record JAAALK010000285.1, on the reverse strand, counting down.
TGGGAAGAATTGGAAAATGAGATGTTGAGCCCCCCTTCGGCATTTCCTTCACCGCAAGAACATCCATTAAGTCTCAAGTTGTGGCTGACTTTGTTGCACAGTGGACTCCCTCCGCAATTTGGGCTCTGGAAGAATCATGCGAAGGAGTATGGACGGTTTACTCCGACGAAGCATTTCAAGCATTAGGAGCTAGTGCCGGAGCCGTGATAATTTCACCTTCAGGGCAGAAAGCAATGTACTCTGCAAGGCTTAACTTTAAGTCCACTAACAATGTTGCAGAGTACGAAGGAATCCTGCTTGGCCTCTGCAAAGCGCGCACACTTGGCGCCACTCGGGTTATAATCAAAACAGATTCTCAGGTCATTGTAGGGCATGTTGATAAAAGCTTCCAATCTCGTCATTCACATCTTGCGAAGTACTTAGAAGAGATCCGTAAGACGAAGGAGTTAATCAAAGGAATTTTCGTCTAGAGCATCCCTCGAGCAAATAATCAGCTTGCGGACATCCTAGCGAAGGCTGCTGCCAGAGCATTGGATGTCCTAGAAGGGGCTTTCTATGAAGAGCTTGTCAACCCTTCGGTGTCTCAGCCACCCTCCGCAAAAGTATTTTGCATATCGATCACTGATTGCGGAGCCCAATATTGGACTTTCTTATGAACAAATCAAGTTCCCTCGAAGGCCCAGAATTACAATGTTTACAGTCAAGGGTCCGGAGTTATAAGCTTGTCAACAGAGTGCTATATAAAGTCGGAGTCTATTCTCCTCTACTCTGATGCATCTCGCAACCCGAAGGGCAAGACATACTTCAGGAAATCCATGAAGGCTTATGTGGGCTACTTAGCCCCTCGGGCTTTAGCAGGCAAAACACTTCACTAGGGGCTTTATTGGCCAACAATTGTAGCAGATGAAGAATTATTGGTTCGAACCTGTCAAGTGTGCTAATGGATGGGAAGACGAAGCCATCGTCCTCCAACACCCCTTCAAGTGATTGCTCTTGTATGGCCGATGGCACGAATGGGAATGGATCTCATTGGCCCCTTCCCAATGGCAAAGGGCAGCTTGAAGTTCGCAGTGGTAGCAATCAAATACTTTTCTTAATGGGTTGAAGCCGAACCCTTAAGTGCTATCACATCGAAAAATGTGCCCAGAGAGTTGACAATCGACAATGGCACCAAATTTGATGCCGAACCTTTCAGAGAATTCTGCGAAGGGCTGGGCATTAAAATGTGCTTTGAAGCCGTCCATCATCCCTAATCCAATGGAGCCGTCAAGAAGGCCAATGGAAATATTCTGTCTGGCTTAAATCGGAGGATTGTAGGCTTGGCAAAGAGGCTGTGGACCGAAGAGCTACCTAAGATTTTATGGTCCATTCGGACCACTCAAGCTAGGTCTACAGGTTTTACCCCATTCAGGTTGTTGTTCGGAAATGAAGCCATGACTCCAGCGGAGCTGAAAGGTGGATCCCTCCACGCAATAAAGCCAGAAGATAAAGATAAAAGAAACACTTCGCTCGACTTGTCTGAAGAAATGAGGCTTCGAGCTGTCGCCAATTTGACAAAGTACCAAGACCAGACGAAGGCATGGTATGACCCGAAGGTAAAAGTTAATGAACTTAGACCGGGTCATTTGGTACTATGAAGTGTAATTGCTCCAGGGAAATTAGTTAACAAATGGGAAGGACCATATATTATCCTACGCTCATGACGCCCTGAATCTTTTAAATTAGCAAATTTAGAAGGAGAAGAATTAAATCATGTATGGAATGCGGAGCACCTTAAACGTTATTACGCTTAGGGGCTCCTTGTAAAGAATTGTAAAGTACCTTTCTAAATGAATAAAAGCTTGTGGTTCAAATTATGCTTACCCCTCAATATTCCCTACCCCTGGTGGACGCATCAGAGGAACGGAGATGCTTGCGGAGGTAAGCATCTTTCATCAGAACCAAATAAACGGTCTTCGAACCAATTGTTCAGAGATTCCGTAAAAGAGCCGAAGGTGGAAAAGACCTACGGATTCTGAGCCCCGGCTTGATAGCATCCGTAGAAGAGTCTAAGGACTATAAAATAACGAAGTTCGAACCACTGGTTCAGAGCATTCGTAAAAGAGCCGAAGGTGGCCAAAACCTATAGATTCTGAGCCCCGGCTTGATAGCATCCGTAGAAGAGTCTAAGGACTTTAAACAAACAGATTCCGATCCCCCGGGTTCGAAGCATTTGAAAAAGAGTCGAAGGTGACCACACTATAAGGTTTCAAGGCCCAGACCAAATGAAACCCATCAAGAGTCGTAAGTGACCAATTTCGAGGCTCTAACTTATAAGTTCGAAGCTCCTTACCAAGTCCATAGTGACATCTTTTTCAGCATTGAACCATTAGTTCGATGCGTTACCTACTCTACCTCTATTAGGTATGATATCATGAAACGAACATACAGTTCGAAGAACTATACGAAAAAGTTGAGTACGCGGTTTTCAAATACTCTTTGCGAATCCTCGACTTTAATATGCCGGGCGTTGTGCGCGACCGACCCTATTGCATTGCATATGGCTCCCTACCCAAAAGAGGGGTAGGGGAATAAGGCACAATCAAACGACGCTTCACAAACAATTATATTGCCTAGTTAAATCACCTTACAAACATCATAATCAAGAAAAATTATTATCTAAGCCTAAGTAGAAACGGAGACCTCTCCGACCTCTAAAGCTACCTCCGGGACCAGCTCAGTCTTCGAAGCCTGGAGTTCTCAAACCTTTCTTTTGGTTCGAGTTCGATTACCCTTCTTTGAAGCACTCCAGGTTTTCTGCTCTTCTTGAAGTTTGGCCCAGGTTAGAAGCTGTTCGGAGCTAGCCTTCATTAGGTCCTCAACTTGATGCTCCAAATTAGTCCAGTCTACATACTCCGAAGACGAAGACATTATTACTTTATCTTCTTCTTTGATATAAGAAAGGACTTCACTACAAACATCGGGTGCTATCTCTCCATGCTCTCCCCGAGGAACAGAAAATCGCGGGCTCCTATAAGGCCTTAATCTTTCGAGAATAGCCCATTGTTGGTGAAGCCCTTCGTCAAGTTCTAATACTTCGAGAACAAAGTCCAAAGCATGTGGCAAAACCTAAAAACAAACATCCAAGCAAAGACTTTTCATTCATTGAAACAAAAGAACATTACAAAGTCTTTTTACATAACAAAGCGCCCTAATAGGCTAGACCTTCAGGTCCGGAGGCGGAGCAGTCAGTGGAGGTGGAGCCGGAGGCCTCATCTGTGCTTGCCTCTGCCGATAGGCTTCGTCGATCCATGCCTTGGACACAGCTTCGTTGTCTGCTTTGCAGGTCCCCCGGAAGGCTTCCAAAGCCGAAGCAACATCCAAAGATAGTCGCAACAAGCCATCATCAGCAAAGCTTGCAGGCATCGAACCCTTCGCTAGAGCAATGGAGACCCTGATGGCTTTGAGATGATGAAGGACTTCGATCCCAGCTACTTGCCCGGAGATTTCTCCATAGCGAGTACTGGAGCCCTTCATCATCTTGGCCATCGCCTGGATCATCTTGAGCTTACGTCGAGAGGTTCGTTCGCCGCAGTTGAGGAAGATGGGCAGGCCGTTCCAAAATATTTTAGAACACCCCGGAGGGTGTCAATGGTTTGATCAGCCACCTCGTTGTGCCTTGCCTCGGCCTTTGTCTTCTCGTTGGCGATGGCAGAGAGCTCATCTATCTTCGTCATTAAATAATTCTTCTGAGACAACACTTGCTAAAGTGCCTCTTGGAGCCGCACAAGTTCAGCCCCAGAAGTCACCTCCGAAGCTCGAAGCTTGTCAACTTTAGCTCTCAGCACCATTCGCTCCGATTGGAGCTCCTTAATTAAAGATGCCAGGACAGCACGAGCATGCTACTCCGTTCGGAGCGCCTCCTCCACAATGACCTTTGCCCTCTACTCTTCAAGGAGTTCTTCCTCCAATTGCATGGACTTATCTTCAGAGCCCTTAAGGGCCCTCTGGAGCGCTGTAACCTTCCTTTTGAGCCGATTAAACTAGAGCTCATTGGAAGTCGCCGCCGCTCTAGCAAGAACAAATTGCTACAAAAAGCAAAGTAAGTATGGTGTAATTACAATGAATTAAATGTACACTATGTCCTTCACATACCTAGAGGGTAGCCCTTTCGAGGGATATGTCTAGCTCCGATCCACTGGCTTCGCTAAACGCGGAGACCAGCTCGGAGTTGCCAACCTCTTGGTTCTTTGAGCCAAGGGCTGCAGGAGAGACCGAAGCCCTATTAGCTGCTCTAAGAATGGAGCTAATAGCGGGAGCCAGGACAAGGCCCTCCGATCATCTTCGGTGAGATCCTCTTTCGGAGCATCCACTGAAGGATCGTTCGTCGATGGTGTCGTCACCAAGGAAGGGAGAGGCCCAGGCCAAGACTTGCCTTTACCTCTCCCCATTACATGAGCCACCGGAGCCACCTCTTCCGTTGAGTGGACCCCTCCGCAGGAGTGACCCTTTCAGCTAAAGCAGCTCCAAAGGAAGTAGCCTCCTCCACCGGAGCCACCTCTTCTACTAGAGCCTTGTCCCCAGCTGGAGCCAAGTCCTCCGCCAAGGCTCTGTCTCGGGCCAGAGCCATGTTTCTCCTCGAAACATCTAGAAACATAAGGTATTTGTCAATTATATAAAAGATATTGTTAATAAAATAAAATTATTTCAGGTATGATGAATCAAGATGTAAGATCGAAGGCTTACCTCCATCTAGATTTTGAGGGAGGATTACAGGATCCCCAAGATACTCGTACATTCTGATGTACTCCTCGATGTCCTCCCCCGAAGTTTGGGCTTGAGTAGAAGACATAGAGGCCTGAGAAACCAAGGGTTGGTTTCGGAGTCTGTGATGAGTGATTGACAGATTTTACCCTCTGATTTGAAGGGGTCCCTCCGAAGGTGTTCGAAGGCTGTTTCACCGAAGGGTTCGATGGGTCTGGCTGCTGCAGCTGTTGCAACAGAGTGTGCCTGTCGGAGGGGTCCGACAGTACACGATGACTGGGTTGTACCGAAGGGTTCGGTATTTTGGGTGGTACACCGGAGTGTGTATTAGAGGTTGTTACCCGGAGAGGTCTCTGGAGTACTGGATACACTTGTCTTCTTGTCTGTGGTGCGCAGGTGACTTCGGAGGCGACAGACGGTTCGTAGCAAGTGAACTTGGGTCAAGCAGGAGGCTTGATGCCAGGGGAGCAGGGAGCTCCGTCACGAAGGCTGCGAAGGGGTCGAGGTCGGACCTCGGGTCGAGGTGCGCCAGGAGAAGACAGTAAGTGTGGAGCCTGGCTTCGGGTGAAGGTACTCTGAGATGAAGTCCTCGGAGGCGAGGCACTTCGAAGGGTACTCCGAATGGAGTGACTTTAGAGTATGATGGATCAAGTCCTCAGCAATGAGGCAAGGTGTTCGAAGTGTGCTCTAGAGGGAGACACTCGAAGGTATACCCGACGAAGGTCTCAGAAGTCGAGGTGCATCGAAGGCATGGTCCGGGTGAGGATCGTCGAGGAGTGTGCTCGGGGAGAGACACTACGACGTAGTGCTTATGGAATGCTTCATGCGGAGGCCTTGGACGAAGGAGGGACTTCGAAGGGTGGTACTCCGAAGGTGGGCTCCGGAGTGAGGCTAGCTCCGGAGTGAGACTGACTTGAGGTACTTCGGCCATGCATGGCTTCAGTACACGGATTGACGGAGTTCGAGCTGGGAAAAGCTGCGAAGCCATGGTGGTCTACTCCGAAGGTGTTGGTGAGAAGGCCCAAGGGCTTTGATGGCTTCGGCTCAAAACCGTCACTGTATCGAAGGCTGCCTTCGGTGAAGCGAAGGCCGTCAGGCTCAAGGCTTCTCACCAAAGCTACCGTACCCCTCGCGTGCGAAGGGGGGCTTCAGAAGGGTCCAAAACTGCAAAGGCTGACAGCGTCTTCTCTGCAAAAGCTGTTGCTGTCCCCTCTGCGAAGCTGACAAAAAACCTTCCAAATAAAGTAGACTACCAGTTGTACCCGCCTGTTCTGATGAGACAAAACCAGTGTAAACCCTAGGGGTAAAGTAGTCTATTCACAAGGCTGAATAGTGCCTATAAATAGTGGAGACTGGCTAGGTCAAATCAACACTTTTGAGCAGTCATTTTTGAGCTCCTGTGCTAGCCGCTACATACCTTGTATTCATCCTGTGAGTTCAATTTTTGTGTTCCCTGTTCAAGCATTGAAGCTTTGATTATGTGTTCATTTACTACTTGAGCTTGTATGCGTACTTCTCTGCATGCTTCGATCTCTTTTGTCTCACTTCTTTTGAGTTAAGTTTGTGAACTGAATCTTTTCTGGAGAAGTGTGAGAAGCATGTTCGAGCGAAGTGTGTATGAGCGAAGTGTGTTTTTCAGTGTCTGTTCGCTCTGTGTAAACTGGAGGCTAGACCTCTCTGATTACTAGCGAAGCACTGTCTCTGTGCTGAATCGAAGCCCGTTTTCTTCCCTTGTCGAAGCCCTTGGCGAAGTGTGTTCAATGTGCGTTTAGACCTTCGAAGTACGAATCCCAGCACCAATTACTGTCGCTAAGTATTTGATCGAAGTCTGCAGAGGGAAGTCTGCTCTTGCGAAGTCTGTAGTGTGAAGCCTTCTCGAAGGCACCTAGTGTGCGGAGCCTGTACTGACTTAGCAAAGCGGATCAAAATCCTCAGAGGGAAGGCCTCTCTTGCGAAGGGTGAAGTGCGAAGCCTGCACGAAGGCACCCTGTGTGCGAAGGCTGCACTGACTTAGCAGATGCTGAATTTTCGGGGTTGTGGGTGGAGCGAAGTCTTCTTGGCTTCGAACTTTTGCTCCCTGCGAAGCCTGTATTCGGAGCTGTGAAATACCTCCAAACCAGAACATCGAAGGGTGTGTTCGAAGCCTGTTCCGCGGAAGATAGAATTAAAACAGAAGGCTATTTTTGGTCTGAAATTTTAAAAGCTCCCATTCACCCCCCTATGGTTGCCGTTTCCGTTCCAACAATTGGTATCAGAGCGGGTCAAGATCACCAGTTGACCTTAACCGGTTTTGTGATCTGTTGGCGACATGGACAAAGTTAGTAAAATACCTCTGTTCGATGGGACGGACTTTGCATACTGGAAGGTGCGCATGGAGGCTTACTTGCTAAGCCAAGGAAATGCAATTTGGGAGATTGTGGACTCACAATACTCCATCCCTGAAACTCGCACCTCTCAAACAGAGAAGGATCAGTATAATGCCAACTCCAAGGCTAGGAATATACTGTTCATTGGTTTGAGTCGGAGTGAATTTGATAGGGTGCAGCACCTTAGGACAGCTAGGGAGATTTGGACTTCACTCACTATCTTTCATGAGGGATCTACACAGATTAAGGCCAGGCACCAGAGCACGTACAATCAACAGTATCAGCTATTTGTGCAGGCACCTGGTGAATCTATAGATGCCATGTTTTCTCGCATCAATGCTATAGTGAGTAACTTGCGGTCCAATGGGACACTTGCTTACAATGATCATGATAGGGCTATCAAGCTTCTCTATGATCTTGATCGTAGCATATGGGAAGTGAAGATATCCAGCATCGAGGAGTCTGCAGGTTATGACACATTGACCTGTGATGAGCTCTTCAGCAAGCTGAAGTCCACAGAGATTGCCAAGGCATCTCTTGCAGTGCATAGGAACTCTTTGCCACAGCCATTGGCACTAGTTTCTAGCACTAGTCATGGCACCACTGCAGAACCAAGCACATCAGGCAATTGTGTTTTTGCAGATGGTTTTGCTTTGTCCTCCCTGGTCTCCAATCCTAAGGAGCAGGTGGACACTCTGGATGATGATGAGCTTGCTCTCATTGCCAGAAGGTTCACCCATTTTCACCATGAGAGACGGGATCAGAGGAGAAGTGGTTTTAGTGGTTGTTTTGAGTGTGGCGACACTTCTCACATCAAGGCCAATTGTCCTAAACTCAAGAAGAGAGATGAGAGTGAGCGCCTCAAATACCACAAGAAGGAGAGGAAACCCTTTGTGAAGAGCAAGCGGGGCAAGGTGGCTAAGAGGGTAGCCAAAGCCGCTTCCAGAGCATTTGTTGCTGCTCTCAGCGACATCGACACTTCCTCAACTGAGGAGTCGAGCTCTGAGGAGGAGGAGTCCCCACGGAAGGAGGAGAAGAAGGACAAGAAGGGACGAGATTTCACCGGCCTTTGCTTCATGGCCGACAGCGATCACAGCGGCGATGAGCTTGACTCATCTGAGGTACCTCTATCCTATGACCAGCTTTCAATTAAACTAGATGAGCTGAATGAAGTAGTTCTTGATCAGGATAGATTACTTGTGCAAGCCGCTAGAGATAGAAAATACCTTAGACTTAGGCTAGAATCTGTGTCTACTGATTATGCCATGCTTAAGTCTAGGGTTAATGATGTTGAATGTGAATCTTGTACTGTTGTCATGGGTGAGCTTGTTTAGTTGCATTCTGTGCATGCTCAAACTCTATCTGATCTTGAGAATGCACAGAAGCAACTTTTGATGGTTGATTCTAGTCCTCATGATATAATTGAATGCATGAACTGTTCTTTATTACGTGAGAGCATTGATTTATGTGATAATCATGTTCATGACTTAGAGGCTAGATTGGAGAGGGCCGGTAGTTCTAAGGATGTGCAACCTGTTTGTGACACTTGCATAACCCTTAAGGACCAGCTAGGCACTGTTAGAGAGCGAGCTGAGAACCTTATGACTGAGAATGAGTACCTTCTTTCTGTGGTTAACAAATGCACTGAGGGAAAGGGTAGGATGGACTTGCTCTTGGCTAAAACCAAGATGTGTGCTGACAGAGCAGGGGTAGCTCTAGGTTTGGGTTTTGAGAGGATTCCTTCAGACAGTAAGAACAAAATTGTTTTTACCTCACCCACTACCTTAGAGAAAGAGAGAGCTCTGTTAGACACTCCATCAGCCAAAAAGCCTACCCGGACTCCAAAGAAAACCACTCCTCCTGCCAAGAAAATCCTTCCCAAGAAAACCACTCAGCAGAAGCCCAAGGAGCCTGTGAGAGTTGCTCCTATGACCCATGAGAGTGCCCCTAGGAGAGTTTTTCATTGTTGCTACTGTCAGTGGGCGGGTCATTTGGTTGGGTTCTGTTTTTGTCGCATCAATGATGAGCGACGCTCTCAGGCGATGAGTTTCCAGGACATGCATTACCCATCTCGAGGTATGCATGAGTATGAGTTTTACTCTCGTCCTGTTTTCGAGGCTCCTCGTGCTTCTTGGAGAGGTTTTGCTCCTCGAGGTGTTCACCATGTTCCATATGGTGGTAGACTTCGGACGAGTAGGAGACCTCGTCATTCTTTTAGATCTCAGCATGTAGGTAGACCTCGCACTTTGCATCATTCTGATTATCTTGTGCGTAGACAGTCTATTTTTACTGTGCCTACTACTCGTATCACTCAGTGCTGGATGCCTCGTCATATATTCACTCACCCCAGCACTGAGTGATCGAGATTTTTTTTATCATGTGTAGGCGCCGGACCGAGGCTTGGAGGGCACGTGGATCATGGACTCTGGTTGTTCGCGCCATATGACCGGAGATGCAACATGGTTCTCCAACCTCACCACGACCAAGCAAAGGGAACATATCACCTTCGGCAACAATCGAAGGAGTAGAGTGAAAGGTAAATGTGTGGTAAGAATTAACTCAAATTTCACTCTCAAAGATGTTGCTTTGGTTGAAAACCTGGGATACAACTTGCTTTCTGTATCTCAGTTGCTTGATGAGGGCTTCGAAGTGCGATTCCATCGCGATACTTCGCAAGTACTCAATTCTGATGGCGTTGTGGTGTGTAAGATCTTTAGAGTTGGGAGAGTTTTTGGAGCTGATTTTTCTGAGTCATCTGGTTCTTCTCATTGTCTTGTTGCACATTCTACTTCTGAGCTTTGGAAGTGGCATAGGAGACTAGGGCATATGAGCTTTGAGTTGCTCGCTCGTCTGAGTGCCCTAGGTCTGATCCGAGGATTGCCCAAGCTCAAGTTTGAGAAGAATTTAGTTTGCGCTCCTTGTCGACATGGAAAAATGATTGCCACTTCGCATTCGCCAGTCTCCACAGTGATGACTGAACAACCCGGAGAACTTATCCACATGGACACTGTAGGTCCTTCTCGGGTTAGTTCTTTAGCCGGCAAGTGGTATGTGTTAGTCATTGTCGACGATTTCTCTCGCTACTCTTGGGTCTTCTTTCTTGCCAGCAAGGATGAATTGTTTTCACACTTTCGGAGCTTGGCTTTGAGACTTTTCACTAAACTCCCTGGTGCATTGAAATTCATTCAAAGTGATAATGGCACTGAGTTCAAGAACAGTCTCTTTGTTGACTTTTGCAGGGAGCATGGCATAGAACATCAATTCTCTGCTCCGCGGGTTCCTCAACAGAACGGTGTTGTTGAGAGGAAGAACCACACTTTGGTTGAGATGGCTAGGACGATGCTCGATGAGCATAGGACTCCTAGAAAATTCTGGGCTGAGTCCATGAATATTGCATGTTACATCTCAAACTGAATCTTCTTGCGCTCAATTTTGAACTTGACATCTTATGAGCTACGTTTTGGGAGACATCCCAAAGTTACTCATCTTCGAGTCTTTGGTTGTTGTTGCTTTATCCTAAAATGTGGAAATTTGGATAAATTTGAGTCGCGCTCTTCTGACAGGATCTTTTTGTGTTACACTACACATGGTCATTCTTATCATGTTTATAATTTGGAAACTAACACTGTCATCGAGTCATGTGATGTGACTTTTGATGAATCAACCCCCTCTGTTAGTTCTACCTTTGAACAGGCAAATGAACACAACATGGAACAAACCATCTTCGAAGAAGAAGATCCCGGAGATTTCGAGGATGAACCCCGACTTTCCTCGACATCAACCCCCGAAGCTGACCCCGCTTCAACCACTTCGGCACAAGGTCCCGAAGCAACTACCTCGACATCGGTCATCTTGGACCACTCCAACGCACAAGTTGAGGGGGAGACTGGTTCTCGCCGCGAGGCTCCACACCATGTTCAAAGAATGCATCCTCCCGAGCAGATCATTGGTGAGCTTGATCAAAGGGTAACACGTTCTCATGCTCATTTCATTGATTCCGCATTTGTCGCTTCTTTCGAGCCCCTAGATGTTAGTCATGTACTTTCTGATTCTAGTTGGATCAATGCCATGCATGAAGAACTTGAAAATTTTGAGAGAAACCAAGTCTGGACTTTAGTTGATCCTCCACCAAATGTTCATTTCATTGGAACAAAATGGATTTTCAAAAACAAACAAGGGGAGGATGGGATTGTAGTTAGAAACAAGGCTAGACTTGTAGCTCAGGGTTATTCTCAATTAGAAGGGATTGATTTTACTAAAACTTTTGCACCTGTTGCTCGTCTTGAGGCCATTAGGATTTTACTTGCATTTGCGGCATCCCATGGTTTCAAACTCTATCAAATGGATGTCAAAAGTGCATTTCTTAATGGCTTCATAGGCGAAGATGTTTATGTAAAACAACCCCCTGGTTTTGAAAACCCCAAATACCCACATAAAGTCCTTAAACTTCATAAGGCTCTTTATGGACTCAAGCAGGCCCCTCGGGCTTTGTTTGATAGACTTAAGTCTTTTCTGCTTGAGCGGGGATATTTGATGAGATCTGTTGATAAAACCCTGTTCACTCTCAAGCATGACAAAGATTTCCTCCTAGTCCAGATTTATGTGGATAATATCATCTTTGGTGGCTCTTCTCATGCTTTGGTTGCCGAGTTTGCAGATACCATGAGCAGGGAGTTCGAGATGTCCATGATGGGCGAACTCACATTTTCCTTGGTTTGCAAATCAAGCAAAGGAAACAAGGTACATTCGTCCACCAGACGAAGTACACCAAGGGCCCGCTCAAGAAGTTCAAAATGGCTGATGCGAAGCCACTCGCTACTCCAATGGCTACATCTGTAGCATTGGATCCTGACGAGGATGGAGAAGCCGTAGATCAGAAGGAGTTTCGAAGCATGATCGGCTCCCTCCTATACTTGACTGCTATGAGGCCGGACAAACACTTCGTAGTGTGTTTGTGCGCTCATTTTCAGGCTTCACCACGAGCTTCGCACCGCCAAGCGGTAAAGCGCATTCTCAGGTATCTCAAACACACTCTCGAATTTGGCATTTGGTATTCTGCGTGTTCCTCTTTGTGTCTTCGAGGTTATTCCGATGCGGACTTTGCTTGGTGTAGGATTGATAGGAAAGTACCTCTGGTACTTGTAATTTTTTGGGTACTTCTCTGGTTTGCTGGTCTTCCCGCAAACAGTCTAGTGTTGCACAATCGATGACTGAGGCCGAATATGTTGCTGCAGCTAGCTGTTGCTCTCAGATTTTATGGATGGTTTCCACTTTGCGGGATTTTATGTGTTTGTGCACTCGTTTTCAGGCTTCACCACGTGCTTCGCACCGCCAAGCGGTAAAGCGCATTCTCAGGTATCTTAAACATACCTTAGAATTCGCCATTTGGTATTCCACATCTTCCTCTTTGTGTCTTCGAGGTTATTCCGATGTGGACTTGCTGGGTGTAGGATTGATAGGAAAAGTACCTCTGGTACTTGTCATTTTCTGGGTACTTCTCTGGTTTGCTGGTCTTCTCGCAAATAGTATAGTGTTGCATAATCGACGACTGAGACCGAATATATTGCTGCAACTAGCTGTTGCTCTCAGATTTTGTGGATGGTTTCCACATTGCGGGATTTCGGGTTAGATTATAAGAGTGTTCCACTTTTCTATGATAACACTAGTGCTATTTGTATTGAAAACAACCCGGTTCAGCACTCCAGAACCAAACACATTGATGTGCGATATCATTTCCTCAGAGATCATAATGAGAAGGGTGATATTGAACTTCAATATGTTGATACCCAACACCAGCTAGCCGATATTTTCACAAAACTCCCTCGATGCTTCTCGTTTTGCCTACTTGCGTGGGGAACTTGGTGTTTGTCACCCTTACGACATTTTGTGAGGGGGAGCAAATTTTGACTGTCTTGCATATGCTCATTGTGTGTGAAATTGCATTTACATCTTTTGCACTTATATGCCTGATTTTAATTCATGAAATCATGTCAGCTCATCTCTATTTAATATGCCTGGAACATTATGTGCATGATTCTTCTTTCCAAAATCAAATCATGATCACTGCTTAGTCTTGAATCTAGCATGTTTAGGCAGGACTTCTTTAGCTATCTTTTATCTGCTTGATAGCAAGACTCCTTTTCTCTGGATGCTAAACATTGCAACTTGAAAAATTATGTTACTTACTCATGGGTATTCATAAAGTGCTTAACAATTTGTTCACTTAATTCAAATTCCAAAAATCCATGATTTGCATGCTTCAAAGCAAAAAGATCCAGGTGGGTTTGTTTGTCGCATTACCCTATTCTAGACTACTTACCATTGCACATTGGTCTAAAATAGGATAGTGTAGTGTATGCCAAAACCACCGCCTTAAGCTTCTGATGGCTTTCATGCCTAGGCTTGGCTTGATTGGAAAGTATAAGGTAGACAAACAAATAACCCCTCGCATTATAAAACAAAAGATAAAAGTTTCATTGATCATCAAGTTTGCTTTCAATGCTCCATTTGAACTGGACTTGTCTGTCTACAGTAGAAATTGACTAGTCTTGTGCATCGGATCAAGTTCGAAGTATAAGGACGAGCTCTAGTTCGGAGTATATCTTCGGACATGGACTGTTCCGAGTGCTTCTTTGCCAGCTAGGATGGAAGACTTATCTTCTTTCTCATTAGATTAGTCTTTTACCGTTTTAGCCCTATTAAGGGTACCGAATAGTTTCCACTATATCAGTTGTAATAGAGGGGTAAAAGGGTCTTTTCCTTAATGTTTGGGCCTATAAATACCCCCGTTTGACCCTGTAATGAGGATCGAAAACTGAGTTATTCAATACACATCTTCGAACTGTTTTGAGCTATTATCCATTCGGAGGCTTAAAATAGTTTGCTTCACAAACACTTCGTTTGTTAGTTTCTAATCTCTAGAAACCTGTTAGCGTAATATTTTACGCCAACAAATATCATCTTTGGTGGCTCTTCTCATGCTTTGGTTGTCGAGTTTGTAGATACCATGAGTAGGGAGTTTGAGATGTCCATGATGGGCGAACTCACATTTTTCCTTGGTTTGCAAATCAAGCAAAGCAAACAAGGTACCTTCGTCCACCAGACGAAGTACACCAAGGACCTACTCAAGAAATTTGACATGGTTGATGCGAAGCCCCTTGCCACTCCAATGCCTACATCTGTAGCATTGGATCCTGACGAGGATGGAGAAGCCGTAGACCAGAAGGATTTCCGAAGCATGATCGGCTCCCTCCTCTACTTTACTGCTACGAGGTCGGACATACACTTCATAGTATGTCTGTGTACTCATTTTCAGGCTTCACCACGTGCTTCGCACCGCCAAGCGGTAAAGCGCATTCTCAGGTATCTTAAACATACCTTAGAATTCGGCATTTGGTATTCTGCATCTTTCTCTTTGTGTCTTCGAGGTTATTCCGATGTGGACTTGCTGGGTGTAGGATTGATAGGAAAAGTACCTCTGGTACTTGTCATTTTTTGGGTACTTCTCTGGTTTGCTGGTCTTCCCGCAAATAGTATAGTGTTGCATAATCGACGACTGAGACCGAATATATTGCTGCAGCTAGCTGTTGCTCTCAGATTTTGTCGATGGTTTCCACATTGCGGGATTTCGGGTTAGATTATAAGAGTGTTCCACTTTTCTATGATAACACTAGTGCTATTTGTATTGCAAACAACTCGGTTCTGCACTCCAGAACCAAACACATTGATGTGCGATATCATTTCCTCAGAGATCATAATGAGAAGGGTTATATTGAACTTCAATATGTTGAAACCCAACACCAGCTAGCCGATATTTTCACAAAACCCCTCGATGCTTCTCGTTTTGCCTACTTGCGTGGGGAACTTGGTGTTTGTCACCCTTACGACATTTTGTGAGGGGGAGCAGATTTTGACTGTCTTGCATATGCTCATTGTGTGTGAAATTGCATTTACATCTTTTGCACTTATATGCCTGATTTTAATTCATGAAATCATGTCAGCTCATATCTATTTAATATGCCTGGAACATTATGTGCATGATTCTTCTTTCCAAAATCAAATCATGCTCACTACTTAGTCTTGAATCTAGCATGTTTAGGCAGGACTGCTTTAGCTATCTTTTATCTGCTTGATAGCAAGACTCCTTTTCTCTGGATGCTAAACATTGCAACTTGAAAAATTATGTTACTTACTCATGGGTATTCATAAAGTGCTAAACAATTTGTTCACTTAATTCAAATTCCAAAAATCCATGATTTGCATGCTTCAAAGCAAAAAGATCCAGGTGGGTTTGTTTGTCGCACTGCTTTATTCTAGACTGCTTACCATTGTACTTTGGTCTGAACTGGGATAGTGTAGTGTATGCCAAAATCACTGCCTTAAGCTACTGATGGCTTTTGTGCCTAGGCTTGGCCTGATTGGAAAGTATAAGTTAGACAAACAAATAACCCTTGGCATTATGAAAAGAACAACAAAATTCATTGATCATCATGTTTGCTTTCAATGCTCCATTTGAACTGGACTTGTCTGTTTAGAGTAGAAATTGACTAGTTTTGCGCAGTCCCTATTTCTACTTGTCTAGTTACCTTGATTGAGTGGTGATGCTTTTATTTCAAAATGATAAATCACATGCTGTCATCATGCTTTTAGAGAATGTTAAATTGAGCTGAGCACATGACAAATTGGTATTAATATTGGCATATTTTTGCTTTATATGTCTTTGTAATTCTGCACATTTCGAAGCTTTGCATCTTTTGAATGCTCCTTGATGCTTGCATTGCCAAAGGGGGATAAATTTTTTAGTTCTCTGTAGCAAGGGGTGAAATAAATAACTCAAGGGGAGGAAAATTCTTTTGTCAAGTGACATGATTTGACTCGTTTCTGAGTTTTAATGGTCACTTGTGTGCTGGAATTTTTCAAATTTTCTTGAACTTGAATTTGGTTGTCAATGCACTCATCAAGGGGGAGATTGAGAAACCAAGGGTTTGTTTCGGAGTCTGTGATGAGTGATTGACAAATTTTACCCTCTGATTCAAGGGTTTTTTAGATATATGCCATTACAATTTCAGTGCTTTGGAACTTTGCCACTACAATTCGTCTATTTAGATATATGCCATCGCAACTTTGCTTTTATCTCTACCATGCCATTTTCTACGCCTGGTTTGACCTAGAATTTTTGTATTCCCCATCTTGCCCTCGTCTTTTCCGGTGATAGCCTCCGCGTAGCCCCCGCTGCTGCCACAGCACCGGCGCCACCGCCGGCCACGCCGGCCACACTACCGCCGCCCCCGTAGCCTCCCGCCGCAGCCCCCGTGTCGCCGCCGCCCTAGCTTCCCGCCGCAGCCCCCCGTGCCGCCGCAACCCTCCCAAGCCATGCGCGCCGCCCCTGCAGCTCCCTGTAACAGCCCCTGCGCCGCCGTAGACCATGTGTGCCGCCCCCGCCGCCCCCGCACCACCATCGCCGCCCCCCCGCAACAAGCCCCCGCACCGCCGCCGACACGACGAATCCGCGTCGACGGCGACAACGCGCGCCGCTCTCACTCACCCGGCCGCACCGCGTCGCCCGCACGGAGCCCCGCTTCCCCTGCGCGGCGCGGCCCGTAGTCCCCGCATTGCTCGCCGCACGGGTAACAACGCCGGGCCGCTGTCTGCCGACGACGACGATGCCTCCGCAACACTCCCATCGCTGCACCCGCGCCGCCGCCGCCCTCGCAGGCCACGCGTGCCGCCGCCCCCGCAGCCCCCTGCTAAGCCTCGCGCCGCCCCCCGCCATTGCAAGCCCCGCGAGCGCCGCCCTCGCAACTGCCGCCCTCGTAGGCACGCGTGTCGTCGCCCCTCGAGGCTGCCGTAGCCTCTGTGTCGCCGTCGCCGGCCCCGTGCGCCGCCCACACAGGCCACACACGGTGAATATAAGGGCATTTTTGTCTTTGCGCAAGCCCATGGTCAAACCAAGCGTTGAAAATGGTATGATGGAGATAAAGACAGAGTTGCAATGGCATATATCCAAATAGACGAATTGTAGTGGCAAAGTTCCAAAGCACCAAAATTGTAATGGCATATATCCAAAAACCCCTGATTCAAAGGGGTCCCTCCGAAGGTGTTCGGAGGCTGTTTCACCGAAGGGTTCGGTGGGTCTGGCTGTTGCAGCTGTTGCAGCGGAGTGTGCCTATCGGAGGGGTCCGATAGTACACGATGACTGGGTTGTACCGAAGGGTTCGGTATTTTGGGTGGTACACCAGAGTGTGTATCGGAGGTTGTTACCTAGAGAGGTCTCCGGAGTACTGGATACACTTGTCTGCTTATCTGTGGTGCGCAGGTGACTTTGGAGGCGACAGACGGTTCGTAGCAAGTGAACCTGGGTCAAGCGGGAGGCTTGATGCCAGGGGAGCAGGGAGCTCCGTCACGAAGGCTGCGAAGGGGTCGAGGTCGGACCTCGGGTCGAGGTGCGTCAGGAGAAGATAGTAAGTGCGGAGCCTAGCTCTGGGTGAAGGTACTCCGAGACGAAGTCCTCGGAGGCGAGGCGCTTCGAAGGGTACTCCGAATGGAGTGACTTCAGAGTATGGTGGATCAAGTCCTCAGCAATGAGGCAAGGTGTTCGAAGTGTGCTCTGGAGGGAGACACTCGAAGGTATACCCGACGAAGGTCTCAGAAGTCGAGGTGCATCGAAGGCATGGTCCGGGTGAGGATCGTCGAGGAGTGTGCTCGGGAGAGATACTACGACGAAGTGCTCATGGAATGCTTCATGCGGAGGCCTTGGATGAAGGAGGGACTTCGAAGGGTGGTACTCCGAAGGTGGGGCTTCAGAGTGAGGCTGGCTTCGGAGCGAGGCAGGCTCCGGAGTGAGGCTGGCTCCGGAGTGAGACTGACTTGAGGTACTTCGGCCATGCATGGCTTTGGTACATGGACTGATGGAGTTCGAGCTGGGAAAAGCTACGAAGCCGTTGTGGTCCACTCCGAAGGTGTTGGTGCGAAGGCCCAAGGGCTTTGACGGCTTCGGCTCAAAACCATCACTATATCGAAGGCTGTCTTCGGTGAAGCGAAGGCCATCAGGCTCAAGGCTTCTCACCGAAGCTACCGCACCCCTCGCGTCCGAAGGGGCCTTCGGAAGGGTCCAAAACTGCAAAGGCTGATAGAGTATGCTCTGCAAAAGCTGGTGTTGTCCCCTCTGCGAAGCTGACAAAAGAAGCCTCCAAACAAAGTAGACTACTAGTTATACCCCCCTGTTCTGATGAGACAAAACCAGTGTAAACCCTAGGGGTAAAGTAGTCTATTCACAAGGCTGAATAGTGCCTATAAATAGTGGAGGCTGGCTAGGTCACATCAACACTTTTGAGCAGTCATTTTTGAGCTCCTGTGCTAGCCGCCACATACCTTGTATTCATCCTGTGAGTTCAATTTTTGTGTTCCCTGTTCAAGCATTGAAGCTTTGATTCTGTGTTCATTTATTGCTTGAGCTTGTATGCGTACTTCTCTGCATGCTTCGATCTCTTTTGTCTCACTTCTTTTGAGTTGAGTTTGTGCACTGAATCTTTTCTGGAGAAGTGTGAGAAGCCTCTTCGAGCGAAGTGTGTATGAGCGAAGTGTGTTTTTCAGTGTCTGTTCGCTCTGTGTAAACTGGAGGCTAGACCTCTCTGATTACTAGCGAAGCACTGTCTGTGTGCTGAATCGAAGCCCGTTTTCTTCCCTTGTCGAAGCCCTTGGCGAAGTGTGTTCAGTGTGCGTTTATACCTTCGAAGTACGAAGCCCAGCACCAGTTGCTGTCGCTAAGTATTTGATCGAAGTCCGTAGAGGGAAGTCTGCTCTTGCGAAGTCTGTAGTGCGAAGCCTGCTCGAAGGCACCCAGTGTGCGGAGCCTACACTGACTTAGCAAAGCGGATCGAAATCCTCAGAGGGAACGCCTCTCTTGCGAAGGGTGAAGTGCGAAGCCTGCACGAAGGCACCCTATGTGCGAAGGCTGCACTGTCTTAGCAGAAGCTGAATTTTCGAGGTTGTGTGTGGAGCGAAGTCTTCTTGGCTTCGAACTTTTGCTCCTTGCGAAGCCTGTATTCGGAGCTGTGAAATACCTCCGAACCAGAACTTCAAAGGGTGTGTTCAAAGCCTGTTCCGTAGAAGACAGAATTAAAACAGAAGGCTATTTTTGGTCTGAAATTTTAAAAGCTTCCATTCACCCCCCCTCTGGTCGCCGTTTTCGGTCCAATAAGGCCCTTACCTCTGTCACCACTCCATTCACTGAACCCCTATGAGCTCAGTTAAGACAGCCGCCTCCTCTTCAGCAACTGACGTCGCTCAAACATCCACTCGAGGTGGATCCTCGGTTTTAGCCTGAGTATCCCCCTCCCCACCCACCATGAGCAGAGCTTCAAGCTCCCTCCCCATTCGAGCCTCCGAAGTCTCCTCCTCTTCAGACTCCTCCTCCGAAGAGCTCCGAATGTCTAACAAAGGTGGAGGCACTAGAGGTGAAGGGAGCTTGGCCTTCCGCGCCACCTTTTTTGCTGGGGTCTTCATGACCTTGGAGGTCCCAGTAGAAGCTTTCCTCTTTCGAGAGACCGGACCCACTGCGTTGAAGCTTGGACGAGGAGGGGCTTCGATTCCGAGTGCTCACAACACTCGGTCGGAGCGTTCCCAACTCCCAACCAGCTCCATCCTCCGCTTCTTCTCCACTGTAGTAGGGGCCCTAAGCACCCTCTCCGCTGCCCCAGCTATTTGCTCCGGAGCCAGTGCCAATGGAGCCACTTAAACAAGTAGCAGTCTGTTAAGAAAATTACAGATATTCTATAAACTAATTCAAATGCAGGAAATATTGAAGTGTTACCTAGAGAGTTCGAAGCGATCTCTCGAAGGCCCCCCTCTGAAGCGTTGGAAAAACAACATGCCAATTGGAACCGAGTGGAGGTATCCAGAGGGCGATGAACTCCTTCGCCAAGTCTCGCATACTCATGCGCTTAGCCACTGAAGACAACAACCCAAGTCACGTTCAAAGCAGACTTCAGTCCGAAGCCACCTCCGCTTCTCTCCTGTCCCAGATCTCTTGCAGGGCCCCCACAAGGCCAGAATCTACACCTACCTCGGCATAAAACCACCGGAGTTTCCAGTCGGAGTACCACCAGTCGTTGATCACCTTCGCTGGGAAATTCTTCAAGTGCCCCTTCCGTAGATGGAAGTTGACACTCCGGAAGGCCACTAGCAGCTTGGAGTCTCTGGGCCCATCATGCGGCTTGGGCTGGCATGAAGCTTCATGGGTCACCGTGAATACTTTGGATCTTCCTTCGCACCCTTCAACTCGGAGGGCCCATTCAAAGACCGCTAGCCTAGCTATCGCGTTCGGAGACAAATGCGACAATGTAACATGAAACATCTCCAATACTTTTGTTAAGAAGTTTATTGAAGGGATCCCAAGCCCAGCTTCGAAGAAAGCTTAGAAGACAATGACTTCTCCGCTCCTCGGTGCCGGTATCACTTCTTCTCCAGGGATCCGAGCTCACTGCTTCCTCGACGGACTCCACCGAACAAGTCGATCTCCTAAGGATGAAAGTCTGCTTCAGCGTCTTCTTCGATGGTGGGTGGAGTTCTCACAAGTCCTTGGGCCAAGAACCTCGTTGAGTTCCCGCCATTGCTGCCGCCATAGATATGGCCCAAGCCTGCCACTGCGCCAAGGTCACCACCGTTGTCGGCACTCTGGCACTTGTTCTCACCATCGGTGGAGCACTCGAGAGTTCTAGAGAACAAAGACGAAAGACAAAAGTGTGGAAATGTCGAAGCACAAAAGCTGTGTTAAAACTTTTCAGCACTGATCACTTTCCTCTTTTATAACCACTCCGTTCTCATTCGACACAATTCGCGCATGTTTTCACACTTGCAGATCCAACCAGCGTCAATGATAGGTGGGCCAAAGGGTGAAAGAATGTGAACCCTCGGTAAACTTTCACGACTGTTGCTTTCTCAAAAGGTCTAACGACTATTTGAGAGATAACGATACAAAGGTAATGACTCTTTGCGATTCACTGCCGTCATAATGGTTCATTTTCCTTTGGAGCAATCATACAAAAGTCCAAATTCAAAGCCTAGATTTGATGCATCTCTGACGCCATAGATGCTTCGAACGGTTATAATCCCTTGCATTCTTTCTAAGGTCCTAAGCATGAAAATATTTCTTCTGTATAATGCTCTCCTTGTTGTACTAGCTATCTGGAGAAGCGTATTCGAGGGGCTACTGTTGGCAGAAAATACTTCATCCCCATGATCCTTCAAGATTCCAAGCAAATACATTATACAATGAAGATAAAGGCAAAGTATTAATCTCGAAGCCTAAGAACCCCTCCGAACTGAAGGGCTCGAAGCGTTTGAAGGGTCCGTCCAGGCTCCGGTCTAATGAGACGCTCCGAAAGACTTCTCCTCCGAAGTGGAAAACAACTAGAAGGATGGGACGTCTGTCTTATCAACATCCTTCGAGCATGTTTTACCATATTAACCCTATAAGGGATACCGAAATAGTATCCACTATGTCGGTTGTAATTAAGGGGTAAAAAGGTCTATTCCGTAGAGATTTTACCTATAAATACCCCCTTCTCGCCCTGTAAGAAGCAACAAATATTTTGATATTCAATACATACTTCGAACTATTCCGAGCTATTATCCTATTCGGAGGCTTGAGATAGTCCGCATTCACAAACACTTCGTTTGTCGGTTCTTGGTCTTATAGAACCTGTTAGTGTAATCAGTTGCGCCAACAATATTGTTCATTAGTCTGGGTCGGAATGAGTTTCATAGGGTCCATCACCTATGAACTACGCATGAAATTTGGACCACTCTAACAACTTTTCATGAGGCACTACTTAGATTAAGGCTAGGCGCCAAAACACATATAATCAAGAATATCAAATATTTGTGCAAGACCCTGGTGAATCGGTAGATGCCATGTTTGCTCATTTTGATGGGATTGTGAGCAATTTGTGCTCCACTAGGACTTTAGATTACTCTGATCATGAGAGAGTGATCAGACTTCTCTATGCTCTTAGTCGTAGCATATGGGAGGTGAAGATCTATTGTATTGAAGAGTCGACAAGTTACGACACGTTAACTTGCGACAAGCTCTTTAGTAAGCGCAAGTCCACCGAGATTGCCAAAGCATTTCATCCATGATTTGGAAACTCTTTGTTGCCATCCGTAGCACTAGTTTCCGGTTTTGGAAGTGGCACCTCATTTGGAGGTTATTTTTCTAGTGGTTCTGGAGTTTGTGCTTTTTTCGGAGGTTTTGAATTGTCCTCCCTGGTCTCTGTCACAAAAGAACAGGTGGACACTCTAGATGATGAGTAGCTAGCTCTCATTGTTAAGAAGTTCACCCACTTCTACAATGATAGACGAGATTAGAGGAAAGGAGGTCTCGGGGATGTTTTGAGTGTGGAGATATTTCTCACATTAAAGATAATTGCCCTAAATTAAAAATGAAAAATGAAAATGAGCACAAGCACCAAAAGTGGAATAAGAAGCTCTTCTTTAAGGGGAAGTGCGACAAAGTGGCTAAGAAGGTAGCTAGAGATTTTTTGGCCTCCCTCAGTGACGTCAAAACTTTATCAAGTGAGGAGCCAAGCTCGGATGAGGAAGAGCCTCTCACGAAAGAGGAGAAGAAGGAAAAGAAGAAATGGACTTCACCAGCCTTTGCTTCATGGCCGACAACATCCATAGCGGCGATGAGATAGACTCATCTGAGGTATATCTATCCCATGACCAACTTCTTGTTAAAAATGATGAATTACATGATGTTGTTTGTTCTCAGGATAGATTACTTAAACTAGCTGCTAAAGAAAGAAAGGAACTAAAATTCAGACTTTAATCTATTTCTACTGAACTTGCCATGTTAAAATCTAAGTCTGATGATGCCGAATGTGAGTCATGTCTTATTGTAATGAGTGAACTTGCTCAGCG
This sequence comes from Zizania palustris, assembly GCA_019279435.1. Lineage (NCBI taxonomy): Eukaryota > Viridiplantae > Streptophyta > Magnoliopsida > Poales > Poaceae > Zizania > Zizania palustris. The sequence continues at coordinate 43,356,679 of JAAALK010000285.1, read as the reverse complement.
GTGTTCTACACATGCTCAAATTATTGAAAAACTTGAAATTGCTCAGAAGCAGCTTTTGGAGGTGGAATCTAGTCATGTTGTCATCCACAAATTCATGATTTGTGCTTTACTTGTTGAAAGCATAAATTTGAGAGATAAGCATGTTAATGAACTTAAGGTTAGATTGGATAGTGATGAGTGTTCTAAGGATTTGCAGCCAGCTTGTCCCACCTGCATCACCCTTAAGGACCAACTCAACTTTGCTAGAGAGGAAGTCAAAAAACTCAAGTGTGAAAATAATTATCTTCTCTTCGTGGTGGAAAAATGCACTAAAGGAAAGGGTAGGATGGATTTGCTCTTGGACAAAACAAAAACATGTGCTGACAGGACAGGGTTAGCTCTAGGGTTGGGGTATGAGAGAATCACACCAATCACTTTGAGCAAAACTGTGTTTACTCCACCTACTACACTAGAGAAAGAGAGAGCCCAGTTAGACACCGATCAAAAAGCCAAGAATCCTATCCAACCTGGAAAGAAAGCTCTACCTCCACCAAAGGAAACTCCGCAGTAAAAACCCAAGAAGACTGTGAGATTTGCGTCTGAGACCCATGCTCATACCCCCAAGAGAGTGTATCATTGCTCCTATTGTGAGCGGGTGGGTCACTTGGTTGGTTTTTGCTTTCACCGCAGCAAGGATGAACAACGTTTTCAGACGAAGAGTTTTTCGGGACATACATTACCCATCTTAAGGTATGCATGAGTTTGTTTTTCACTCTTGTCCTGATTTTGAGGCTCCCCATGGTCCTATGAGAGATTTTTCCCATCGTGGTGTACACCATGCTTCATATGGTGTTAGACTGCATGTAAGAGGTGTTGATTCTCGATAGATTAGGAGACCTCGTCGTTTTCCAAGTTTACGCTTTGTAGGTAGACCGCACACTTTTTATCATGATTCATATCCTGTGCATGAACAATCTACTACTACTTTGCTCGCTACTCGAGGTACTCGATGCTGGATACCCCATCAGTTTTGCACTTACCCCGGCACTGGGCACTCGAGATGTTCTCATTTTGTGTAGGCAGCGGACAGAGGTCTAGAGGACAAGCGGTTCAAGCATCCCGGTTGTTTGCGCCACATGACAAGGAAGACATCATGGTTCTCGGGCCTCACCTCAACCCAACGACTGGAGTACACCAGCTTCGGCAACAATCGAAGGAGTAGAGTGAAAGGGTCATGTACGTTTTTGAGTTAACAGAAATTTCACTCTCACATTTGTCGCTTTGGGTTGGGTTTTTGAGATACAATTTGCTATCTTCTTTTTGCTATGCTTTTCTTACATGTTTTCTGCAGCAGCATGCAATCACAATTTTCTTCATCTTCACTGGCTGTTTTGTTCTCTTGACATACCTTGCACAAGGCATTTGCAACATCTCTAATTGGCATTTTTACCAAGCCTCGTGATGCCTTTTGTTTTGCACTTTTGAGAGGAGAGCTTGGTGTTTGTCGTCCCTATGTCATCTTGTGAGGGGGAGTTTTGTATCACTGCATAAGTTTTTGTCATGTGTTTAATTGCTTTTACATGTACATGCTTTATTATTCCTTTGAACTATTGTCGGTGATACTGTTGATTATGCTCTTTTGAATATATCTGATAAATGTTATGAGTATGGCTTTTATTTGTGAAAATTTAAATATGATCACTGCTTTGTCTGGCAACTAGCATGGATAGGTTGAGTTCATTTGCTATCTTTTACATGCCTGGTAGCTAAGTCCTTTTCACTTGGATGCAAACATGCAACTTGTTCATTTCAAAAGCTTTACATAGAAATTTTGTGCTGAAAATAACAAAAATAAAAATTGATATCCATGCCTTTTGTGCTAAAATTGAAAAGATCTAGGTGGGTTTGCTTTGACGCACTACTTTGTTCTAGATTGCTTACCATAGCACATTGGTATGAACTGGGACATTGTAGTGTATACCGAGACCAATGCTTTAAGCTTCCAATGGTCTTTGCTTGACCTAGGCTTAGCTTGGTCAGTTAGCATAAGGTTGACATGCAAATAACCCCTGGCACTAAAAGAAAAAGGAATCATAAAGCTTGAATTTATTGCATAACAAGTTTGTTGATGCTCCTTGTATTTTGGATATGCTTATCTGGTTAGTATTTGCTAGCGCTTTTACATCTCAGGCCTTGCCATGTCTAGTATGCTAGTTTGAGTGGTGATGCTTTTATTTGGTAAAACCTGAAAATGCTTATTCATGCTTTTGTTTGGACAACATTCACCTGAGCTTTTCCTACAATACTTTTAGACAATATTCAAGGCAAATGATTGTTGTGTATTGTAATTGGAGTTTCTCATGTTTTAGAAGCTTGCATTTAAACATTGCCCTCACACCCCTCTTTGTGTCATTTTTATCACCTTGATTCTTGCATTGGCAAAGGGGGAGAATTTTTGACATGTTTTTGCCAAAAGGGCAGTGTTTTTGCCAAAGGGGGAGATCGGGGGAGATCTTTTATCAAGTGACATGTTTTGGTTCTTTTCTGAGTTTTTATGGTCACATGTGCGCTGAACTTGAAACTTTCATCGTGTTTCTTTTGGAGTTGTCAATGCACTCATCAAGGGGAAGATTGTGGAACCAAGTGGGGTTGCACTGTGATTTTATATCTTGGTGATGAGTGATTGAAAAGTTTGCTCGATCTGAAGTGTTTGGTTTGATTGCACCGATGGGATCCGTGTGTGTAGAGATTGTGTACCGATGGGACCGATATGCGTGGAGTTTGTGTGCCAATGGGATCGGTGTGTGTCACGTTTCATGTTTTGGCTTGTCTCATGTGTGCTGGGTGGAGATGCTAGCCAACTGTCAATGACAGGTGATCAAGGGTCAAGCGGGGACTTTGATGCCAGAGGATCAAGGAGGCCGGGTGAAGTTGGGGATGATCTCAGGAGTACACGTGGAGATGGACCAAGACATGGACGGACGGATGATCGAGGTAGCGTGTCGACCAAGTCAGTGAAAGGGAGGCCAATGCAAGTGACTAGGCGACTCGTGGGGATCGAGAGTGGGAGAGACTTGCTGGCGGTCGAGTTCATGAATTGGTGAGACGTGTCAGTGATCGGAAAGGCTTTGTCGGTTTTGGCTAAAAACCGTCGTATCAGAAAATGTTTTTAAATTCTATTTAGTTTTTTTGTTTAGTCGTCTAGATTAAATGTAATCTTTTAGTATTTTTTTGAATTTTTGTTTCCGCCGCATCTGCCGTGAGAAATTTCTAGAGCCGCCGTGAAGCCATACCTGTTTTGGATCAGCTTTTTAGGCTTGTATTTTGTCACCACATTGTGTCATTTGGGATTTTATCCTGTGCGGATTTTTACTTTCCCATGCGCAAGTTCTGTTTTGGCTCGAAAGGCAAGGTTTTCTTTGCTTGTGTTTTTATATACTTCGGTATGTTTCTTGCTCTATGTTGCATCGAGCAAATTGCTTGGGTTGCAGTATAGCCTGCGCATAGAACCAGAGTGCAATGCCGAAAGGCTTCTATGCCACCATGTCACCGGATGTGGTCTTAGCACTAGCGATTTTTCACTACTGTATTTCGGCAAATGCAGTGTGCAATTTTTCCTCCTAATCACTTGCCACATCATGTCCCATCGATCAGTGCCTAGTCGCATCAGGATCTTCAAGTGAGTTTTATTCCTGGTTCTCTGGTGTTTTCTCTGCATCCAAAGGCCAGCGCAAGTTGTTTTTATTAGTCAATTTGTGTGTATTGCTAGTTTTCTATTCGTGATTAATACTTCTCCGAGTTCCATACCTAGAGTAAGCAGACAGTCTGTTGATTTAGATTTTTCCTGCTACCAAACCACTGTTCTCTATACTGTTGATCAATGTTTTTGTGCACTTGTGAGTAAATCATTCTATCTAAATTAATTTCATCGAGGAACAGTACCGTTTTTTGTATTTCCGTTTCATTTCTATGTAGTAAAGATTAGTGCATGAATGCAAGTAATATTGCTCTAATAATGCTTCATCTGTTTACATGCAATTAATCATTTGTAGAAGAAATTTCGGTACACATTTATTTTTATCAATAGCCATTTCAGTCGGTGTTGTTTGAAGGCTATATCAGTTTTGGATGCTTGTGATCTCTAAATCTGTCATTTCACATTATATCAGACAGGAGGGTGATAACACGTGATTTATCGGAGATTTGTTGTGTTGTTACATCTGATTCCACTTTTTCTTTTAGAGGCATGTTGGGTGATTTGAAAAGACCATCGTATTTGCGAGAATTTATCGAGGCGCCTATTCACCCCCCCTCTAGTCACCATTCCGATCCTACAAGGTCAAACCGGAAGTTCTGATTTAGAATCGGTTGATCAGAAGTTCCGATACGAGTATCAAAATTCCGATGCAGGCTGGTTTACAGATTGAATGTCATGAACAGATGTTACGATAGGGGTATCGAATGTTCCGATTAGGACATAACATTTTGGATCTGTTAGAGATCTAATTGTCATTAAAGGCCCACACCTTGTTATTATAAATAGGGAGGAGCATGAGGTCGTTGATATGGTTTTTAGAAGACCAAAGTGCTCCACCCTAGCGACCACACCTCTTCTCTCCCTTCTCTCTTCATCTAAATAGTTGAGATTGAGATTTCTCCCTAGTTCTCATGAGCGGTGCTAGCACGTCACCGTGGGAGCAATCCTTCCCTGTATGTGTGGACTCCTTGGATGCGTTGCTAGAACAACAATGCTCATTGTCTTCTTCACGTGGACATCACTGGTCTTCACCGATAGGATCGTGGGGAACATACAGAGTGAGATGAGGATAAGCGAGGACACGCTTTCCCAACATTTTCTTCTGCTGCAATAGCGTGTATCGCTATAAGGTAATGATTCATCATCCGTCATGCGCATGGTTCCAGCGCTTTGGGTTGAAAATTTTGAATTTGCCGGCTAGCATAGATTCCCCATTCCCTAACAGTTGTATCAAAGCCTACGTGCGTAGTGTTCGATCTGGATCGATCACGTATAGAGATACATGGTGAGTAATAGATTAGATCTATTTTCTATTCATTGGATTTCGGAAGTTCCAATATTGATCGTAAATTTTTGTTGGATCGGAAGTGCTAATACTGATCGGAAGTTCCAATGCCAAATATAATTTGATACAAAGAGATTTTTGCTGCCGGAAGTTCTGATGCTAGATCGGAAGTTCCTATCCAGAAAAAACTAGAAATTTCAAGCCTGGTTGAGCTGATATTTTCAGATCCAGATATCGGTCACTTGTAGATTCTTCACCTAACTTTGTTTTGCATTGAATGTTGTGACTGGTATGGCCTTGCTGCGATGTATGAGATGCATTGAAGTAAATTAAATATGGCCCTCGTGTCATGATTATTTACGGCCCAAGGCTGGTGTACTTTCATATGACCCACGTGTCGATTATTGATGCTTCAACTCCTGTAACTAGTGTGGGTGTTATTTTGATAGGATAGTATAAGTTTATGGAGGCCTGAAGCACACAATCAATGATGGGATCCATGGAGATGGAGGTCACCATGAGAAGGGGCCATACTATGTCACAGTTAACATGTTTCCTGTGGAACTTATGTTCCTGTCATACTATTCTTACATGTTTCGTGCACAATAGGGACCGTCACCTTGCTAGAATAGTTTTCCCTCAGAAAATTAAGTATTGATGCTCTTTACATTGGCTGCACCCACTAAGGATCTCGATCAATGATAGTGCCAAAGTAGGGTGCTGTGTTTTATCTTGACTAGTTGGGGTGGAAGTCGAACTCCCACATGCATAGTATTGGTTTGCTTAACGCGGCTATCAAAATGGTTTTGGGGCATGGAGTTGGACGTCATGTATTAGATGCTACTCCAACGAACTAGAGTCACATATGATGTGATTAGCAAAGTTTTGCTTAACTATGTCAGTTAGCTTCTAGAAGTGATGCCAAAGCTCACTAGGAGTTAGTTGAATATGAATCTTATCACACTATTAGTCATTCAAGGGAAAACGACTGGTCTTAATAGTGATACATCTTTTATTGGATAGAAGATAAACATAGCATAGTGTTGAACCTTGCATTTAATTTTGTAGATCATGGCACCGACTACTACTGTTAGGAACACTTCAGTTTTTAATTTGCGATCTATTCTTGAACGAGAGAAATTATCTCGAACGAATTTTATGGACTAGCACATAAACTTTAGAATTGTTCTCAAGCAAGAGAAAAGGATTATGTTTAGAAGAAGAAGTTTTTGAATTTGTAATAAAGAACAAGTGTTGTTCAATATTTTTGAATGGTATGCTCTATGGTGTTTGTCCATTAGTGAATGGATTATATATTCTGAGTCTTGAAGATGAACACGTTTATAAAATCAGTACAAAGAAAACAACAACTCAATGATTTGAATCCTACCTACGTCTGACATTGTCATTTGGGTCATATAAACGAGAAGCGCGTGCAGAAGCTCCATAGAGATGGACTTTTGGAGTCATTTGATTTTAAATCATATGACAAATGTGAGTCTTGCTTACTTGGCAAAATGACAAACACACCTTTCATTGGTAAAACTGAGAGGGCGAGTGAGTTATTGGCCATTGTACATACTGATGTATGTGGACTAATGAGCCATGTCACAAGAGGTGGTTTTCAGTACATTATCACTTTTACCGATGATTTTAGTAGATATGGTTATGTCTACTTAATGAGGCATAAGTTGGAGTCCTTTGAAATGTTAAAGGAGTTCTAAAATGAAGTACAAAATCATACGGGCAAGACAATCAAATTTCTACGATCTGATCGTGGAGGTGAATATTTGAGCCATGAGTTTATTGATCATCGGAAGTGTTGACACGAAAATGTGCCCTTGTACTTGGGTCAGTTCGACGATCCAAAAGTGTGAGGATACTTAGGGACAAGCCTAAGCGTGACGCAACATCGACGTCGCGTTCCGACTACCCTTAGTCGTGATAAGGGGGGTGGAGTCACCAGGCAATCAGATCACACAAAATAATCCAATTAGCCGAAAGAAATATATTTAAACAGAATAAATCAGAAAACCGGTCGGAGCCCGTCTGCTTCGGAGTGTGATGCGAAGGGGGTCGCCGAAGTATACCTTCGGCGTCTGGTGCGAAGTAGCCCACCGAAGGGTGCCTTCGGTGTTCAGACTGATCTGGTCGAAGGTGAGCTTCAAATGGATCTGGACACGATGATCACCTCCGAACGGTGGGGTTCGGCGTGAGGTCTCTGACACAGCAAGACACAGAATAATGACGTGAGGGCTGCGTGCGGGCGTGACTTCGTCTAGAGCAGAGTGCGAACATGGCGAAGCCTATTGTGACGAAGTGTGCTGGCGAAGCATGTCATGATGAAGTGTGCTGGTCGAGCGTGCGGTCGAAGCAGAATCTTCGGCGAAGGGTGTCCTGGAGACCTCTGAAAACTGATCTCTCAGCTCCAGAAACCTCCGACGAAGTAGCTCAGAACGGGAAAACCTTCAACAGAGAGGGTTCAAAGTACTAACTCGGCCTGAGGACCGAATTCTGCTAAGTGTTGCACTAGTAGCAAAGGTAGCAATCTGTTACGCAGATTAGCGGATTCTTCACAGGCGAAGTAACAAGGCGATAGCAATCCATTACGTAGATTAACGGATACTTCACAAGCGAAGTAACAAGGATTACCACTATTCCAAAGTGGCCGATGGAGGGCTTCCAGGCAAATTTGCGATCAAAGTAAAGGTAAATAAATGCGATCAAAGCTAGGGCTTTGTGTTTGATTTGAGTTGGGGGCTCTCTAAGCTGGCCTCGCCTCTTTATTTACAGGGGCCGAACTTCTGATCTAATCTGCTATAATTCAGCTTGGATAGAGATAAAAACTTAGGCGGAATTGTATCCAACTCTGTCTCTGCCGAAGTGGGCTTCGGCCAGGCCCGTCGAGGCCTGCTCCTCGGGACGAAGCTTTGGTGGCATGGGCCTCTGAAGGCTTCCTGGCCGAAGGCCATGGACTGGCAAGAGGCTTTCGGAGCCCACAGCCCAAGGGACCTTCGGCCCTGTAGGGCTTCAGCCTGACCCCGGACATGTGTATTTTTGGCCCAAATTACCAAAATTAATATTTTGATAATCTCAGCCATTGATGCCATTTTTGTCTATCAACATATTCCCCCTGCCTTTTAGTGAACTGAGTGAACTAAAAGCACAACGAGCTGAAGACGATATCATCCATATCGGCTTTTCGACACCTCTTACGCTGTTTGCCACACGCTTGGGAAATACCTTTGAAGTACCGACCATTCAAAGTTGTTCGAAACCGCTCTCCTTGCAGAGATTCCAACACGTATGCATTGCCAGGAGCAATTTCGACTATCTTAAAAGGAACTTCGCAACTAGGTGACCATTTGCCAAATTTGGGACTCTTCTTGCCTAAGGGTAAAATCATCTTCCAAACCAAATCTCCTACTTGAAACAATTTGGGTTTAACCTTCTTATTGTATGATTTAGCTACTCTCCTCTTGTCTACATCTATGGCTTCTAAATCCCTTAGTCTCTTATTGGTCACTTCCTCTAGATTATCCTTCAAAAGAGTTTCATCCTCATTGACCGATAAGCCATCTTGCCTTAACACTCTTAAGGAGCAAAGATCTACCTCTACAGGAAGAACGACTTCTTGTCCATATACCAACTCATATGGACTGACTTTGGTAGCACCGTGCTTTGCAATTCTGCAAGCCCATAGCGCCTCGGAAAGCACTTCATGCCACCTTTTAGGAAACCCTTCAATTTTCTTCTTAATGAGCTTAATCACAGTTTTATTACTAGACTCGGCCTGACCATTGGCCTGAGCATAGTAAGGTGAAGAGTTTATCAACTTAATACCATAATATTCGGCGAAGTCCCTCACTTCTCTAGAAACAAATGAACTACCTTGATCCGTAGTAAGAGTTTTAGGAATGCCAAATCTATGTATGATGTTCTTCAAGATAAAATAACGCACCTCATCGTGAGTCATGTTCTTGAGAGGTATGGCCTCGGTCCACTTAGTGAAGTAATCCGTCTCCATCAACACGAACCGATGCCCTATTGAGGAAGGAGGGTGAATCTAGCCGATGAAGTCTAAACCCCAACATCGAAATGGCCATGGCTTGACAATAGGGTTGAGCAATGAGGCAGGAGCTAACTGAATATTGCCAAACTTCTGACATGCTTCACACCCTCTATAATACTTAAAACAATCTTCAGTCATAGTCGGCCAATAAAAACCTGCTCTTTTGAGCATCCAACTCATTTTCCAGGCCGACTGATGAGTGCCACAAAGTCCTTCATGGACTTCTCCCGTAGCCACCCAGGAATGTTCATGGTCTAAACACTATAATAGTACTCCATCGATGGTTCGGAGGTACAATGTGTCATCTATCAACACGAATTTGAACGCTTGTCGCCAAACCTTCCGATCAACCCTTTGTCTAGGGTCTCTCAAATACTGGACGATTGGGATTCTCCAATCACCCTTATAGGCTTCAGAGGGTCTCGCTAGCTCACCTTCTGAAACAATTTCTAAACTACAGACTTCGGGATGCCCCCCGAGCCATTCCTGCTCTTGCCGAAGTCTGGTCGGGCTAGCCATTCGGAGTGTGCTGGGCCAAGGCCCTCCGAAGGGTTCGGACTCCCAGGAGCCCTCACCGCTCGGGAGGCTTTGGCTTGCGGCCTCCGCCATGCCAGGTACCTCGGTTGGCAGAGTACTCCGATCCAGAGAGTTCGGCGCGCAGTGCCCTTCCGCGGCCAGAGGGGTCCGACCTGGAGGGTGCACTTGCCCACTATTACTAGCTTCGGCAGTGAGATCAAGCATTAGCTTCTCCAACACAGAAAATTTTCCTTTCCTAACTTGGTAACCAGATGCTTGCTAAGCCAAATCATTTGCAATCGAATTGGCCTCTCTTGACACATGAGAGATTTTGAAGTCATCAAAAACAACAACTATGTCCAGACATTTATCCAAGTAACTATTCAGCAAGCCGTTAAAGCATTGAGCATTTTTGGCCACTTGTTGCACTACTACAAAGAATCACCGTATGCATGAACATGTCTAGCACCTATAGATTCTATTAATTAAAGCCCTAGTAATAAAGCTTCGTATTCAGCTTGGTTATTAGTGGAAGGAAATTCCAGGCGGGCCGAAGTTTCAAAGTGCATTCCATTAGGTGATATGAGAACCACTCCAATACCTTGGCCACTCTTGCAAGCCGAACCATCAAAATAGAGTTTCCATGGCACTACCTCAACTAGAGCAACATTGTTACTCCAGCTGACATGTATGTTGTCATCAACTATAAAGTTGGCTACGATTTGGCCTTTCATAGCTCTCAGAGGTTTGTAGGCCAAATCATATTCGATCAACGTGTAAGCCCATTTTCTGATTCTTCCACTTAGAATCGGCTTCTGTAACATGTGCTTTATAACATCGGTTTGGCAAACGACAACACATGTAGTGGGGACAAGATAATGGCGTAATTTGGTGCATGCGTCGTAAAGTGATAAACACAAACGTTCCAGAAACGCGTACCTGGTTTCGGCGTCCAGCAGGCGGCGGCTCAAGAACGTGATGATGTACTCTTTTCCTTCTACCTCCTTGGTTAGCACGACCCCAATCACGCTATCTTCAGCAGCGATGTATAGCCGAAACGAAATCCCAGCTTTGGGTGCTCTCACCACAGGCGGTGATGACAAACACTCCTTGATTTTCTCAAAGGCTCTTTGTTGGCTTGCCCCCCAAGTGAACTCAACTTCATTCTTTAGCTGCAGTATGGGGACAAAGGCATCAATCTTGGCGGACAAGTTGGATATAAAGCGACACAAATAGTTCATCTTGCATAGCAACTTCTGTACATCTCTTTTGCACGTCGGCGCTACAATGTTTCTAATCTTCTCAAGCCTCTTAGGATCAATTTCTATGCCTCTCTCGTGAATCATGAAACCTAAGAACTTACCCGCCGACACACCAAAAGCGCACTTGAGCGGGTTCATTTTCAAACCATGCTGTCACATTCTATCAAAAGCAACCTTCAAATCGACTAAATGGTTTCCCATAGCGTCTGATTTGACTACAACATCATCGATGTAAACTTCTAGCATAACCCCTAGAAAGTCGTGAAAGATTAAGTTCATGGCGCACTGATACGTGGCGCCGATATTCTTCAAACCAAAGGTCATGACGACCCACTCGAATAAACCAACAAAACCAGGGCATCGAAAGGTAGTCTTGTAGACGTCCTCTTCGGCCATAAAGATTTGATTATAACCAGCATTCCATCGAGAAACCTCAGTACCTTGTGTCCTGAAGCATCATTGATTAGCATGTCGACTATCGGCATTGGGTATTCGTCTTTCGGAGTGGCTCTCTTCAGATCTCTGAAATCAATGCATACTTGTATCTTGCCACTCCCTTTCTTCTCTACAGGCACAATGTTAGCCACCCATTCCGCGTACCTGCATGGCCTAATAAACTCAGCCTTGAGTAGTCGCTCTACTTCTTCTTTCACTCGATCATAGATAACCGAGTTAAAGTGACGAGGAGGCTGCTTATAAGGCCTAAATACGGAATTGATAGGTAGCCGATGCTCCACGAGCTCGCAGCTTAGTCCTGGCATCTCGCTATACTCCCATGCAAAACAATCGACGTACGACCGAAGTAACTTTATTACTTCGGCCTTTTCATCAGGCTGTAAATGTTGGTTTACAAAAGTCGGCCTCGGGATGCTACCATTACCTATGTCAACTTCCTCCAAGGGATCGGCCGACACAAAACCTTGTCCTAATTTTTCTACTTCGCTAAAGTCCCCGATGGCCTCGGCAATACCGTCTTTACTAGACCGATATTGCTCCACACGAGACTTTAGCCAATCTAGATTACTCTTGCTAGACATGACTATTAATACAAAAACAGATGTGCTACTCCAGCCAGCTTTACAGACACTGGAACAAAACATCTTCCAGATACGCTAACAAAATCGTAATCCGAAAGATCTATACCTGACAGACACTCTACTTTGTTATCGACGGCATCAACCAATATATCGGCCAATGCTACTTGGGCCGAAGTATCCGCGGGAATGACCTCTACCTCATCGCCGTCCCACTGCATCAGGCACTGGTGGAGAGTAGAAGGAATGCAACAATTCACGTGAATCCAGTCACGCCCGAGTAGCACGCTGTAGTTACCTTGTACATCGACGACGAAAAATGCTGTTGGCAATGTCTTGTTTCCCACCGTCAACTCCATGGAGAGTACACCCTTGGCCTCAGAGCTCTCACCGTTGAAGACGTTGAGCATCAAGTTAGTCTTCATCAGATCATCCTAACCCCTGCCAAGTTTCTGCAACAACGAGTAGGGCATTAAGTTAATAGTGGTGCCGCCGTCGACGAGCATTCGGGAAATCGGCTTCTGATCAATGTGACCACTGACATAGAGGGGTTTCAGATGGCGAGCCGAGTCCTCGAGCTTCTCGAAGATGGCATTGTGTGGGCCGAGGCTCAATTGAGTGACCTCGGCCTCGTCCTGCGGTAGGGCGAACTCGGCGTGCAGCGTGAAGACATTGATGTCCATCACCTGGGGTGCGGGCCCTTCGGAGACAGGCGAGTAATCGTCGCCGAGCATGTCGTCATCGTTGTCGCTCAGATTAGGAGCCAGGTTGGTTATTTCAAGTGGCTTCTCCTTCCATACCTGTCTTGTAACTGGCCAAGGGCAGATTTCCTCAAAGATAGCGTCGCGCTCGTCCTCAGCTTTCTTCTCGCACATCTCCTATGCCCGTAGTTGTTGCAGGCATCTCTTCTGTGATTTGGACATGCCTAGAGGTGCCCAAGATGGTTGCGGCTTGGTGCCAGGTGCTACTGTTCGGTTTCTGTCAACTGTGGCCAAAGTGGTACTATCTCCTCCAGCCTCGCGTACCCTGTGTTCGGAGGGGCCTCCGCTGCGAACCCCGGTGGACGGACTGGCCTTATTCGGCCGATCGAACCCAACTTCGGCATGGGCTCCGACCAAAGTATGGGACTCACCTCCGTCAGACCCCAACGATGAAGCGTTCGGGATTGGGACCTCCTGAGACCCCACTCTGATCGTGATAGCTTTGGACCCCCTGACATCGGCCTCCTCGTGCCTGCACCCTCCGGCTTCAGTCTGCATGGTCCGATTTGGAGGTACCACGGATAGTCTGTGGATGATTCCCCCTCCGTTGCATCTATTTGTCCCTGCCATCTGTAATATTCCAAAGGAAAACAAGTCATACTGTTAAGTTGTGGAGGGTACTCCGACCCGGACACGTGCGGAGCCCACGGAGTTCCTACCCAGTTGTACGGCGGAGGCATAGGTGGCTGTAGTGGCCTTGCCCACTGTGAGCTAAACCCGTTACCTAGAGGGGGGTTCGGCAGAGTCGACGGTGTCTCAGACCATACCAACGAAGGGTCCCGCCACGTCGGAGGTACGTTCGGCAAGTGCGGGCCGAAGCCTCCCATCGGAGAGTCCATCCAAAATGGTGCAGGGTTCGACCATTGGGGGCCGAAGTTGCTGTATAAGTGGTTCGGCCACTGAGGCTCGAAGCCACCGCACGGGAGGTTCGGCCATTGAGGCTCGAAGCCACTGAACGGGGCGACAGGCCATTGAGGCTCGAAGCCACCGAACGGGGCGCCAGGCCATTGTGGCCCGAAGCCATTGTGCGGAGGGCTCGGCTGCTTCGGTCCAAAGTTGCCCTTCGAAAGTGAGAAACCAAGGGTTGGTTTCGGAGTCTGTGATGAGTGATTGACAGATTTTACCCTCTGATTCGAAGGGGTCCCTCCGAAGGGGTTCAGAGGTTGTTTCACCGAAGGGTTTGGTGGGCTCTGGTTGCTGTAGCTGTTGCCGCGGAGTGTGCCTATCGAAGGGGTCCGACAGTACACGATGACTTGGTTGTACCGAAGGGTTCGGTACTTTGGGCGGTACACCGGAGTGTGTGCCGAAGGTTGCTTACCCGGAGAGGTCTCCAGATACTGGATACACTTGTCTGTTTGTTTGTGGTGCGCAGATGACTTCGGAGGCGACAGACGGTTCGTAGCAAGTGAACCTAGGTCAAGCGGAAGGCTTGATGCCAGGGGAGCAGGGAGCTCTGTCACGAAGGGTGCCAAGGGGTCGAGGTCGGACCTCGGGTCGAGGTGCGCCAGGAGAAGGCAGTAAGTGCGTAGTGTGGCTCCGGGTGGAAGTACTCCGAGACGAAGTCCTCGGAGGCGAGGCACTTGGAATGGTACTCCGAATGGAGTGACTTCGGAGTATGGTGGACCAAGTCCTCAGCAATGAGGCAAGGCATTCGAAGTGTGCTCTGGAGGGAGGCACTCGAAGGTATACCCGACGAAGGTCTCAGAAGTCGAGGTGCATCGAAGGCATGGTCTGGGTGAGGATCGTCGAGGAGTGTGCTCGGGGAGAGACACTGCGACGAAGTGCTCATGGAATGCTTCATGCGGAGGCCTTGTATGAAGGAGGGATTTCAAAGGGTGGTACTCCGAAGGTGGGGCTTCAGAGTGAGGCTGCCTTCGGAGTGAAGCTGGCTTCAGAAGTGAGGCTGGCTTCGGAGTGAAGCTGGCTTCGGAAGTGAGGCTGGCTTCGGAAGTGAGGCTGGCTCCGGAGTGAGGCTGACTTGAGGTACTTTGGCCATGCATGGCTTCGGTACATGGACTGACGGAGTTCGAGCTGGGAGAAGCTACGAAGCCGTGGTGGTCCACTCCGAAGGTGTTGGTGCGAAGGCCCAAGGGCTTTGACGACTTTGGCTCAAAACTGTCACTGTATCGAAGGCTGACTTCGGTGAAGCGAAGGCCGTCAGGCTCAAGGCTTCTCACCGAAGCTACCGCACCCCTCGCGTGCGAAGGGGGGCTTCAGAAGGGTCCAAAACTACAAAGGCTGATAGCGTCTGCTCTGCAAAAGCTAGTGCTATCCCCTCTGCAAAGCTGACAAAAGAAGCCTCCAAATAAAGTAGACTACCAGTTGTACCCCCTGTTCCGATGAGACAAAACCGGTGTAAACCCTAGGGGTAAAGTAGTCTATTCACAGGGCTGAATAGTGCCTATAAATAGTGGAGGCTAGCTAGGTCACATCAACACTTTGAGCTGTCATTTTGAGCTCTTGTGCTAGCCGCCATACACATTGAATTCGGTCTGTGAGTTCTTTTTGTGTTCCCTGTTCAAGTAATGAAACTTTGATTCTGTTCTCATTTGTGCTTGAACTTGTATTCTGTGTTGCACTGCTTGCTTTGATTCCTCTGTACACCTTCTTCTTCCTGAGTGAAGTTGTGTTTTGAATCGTCTGGAGAAGTGCGTGAGAAGTCTATTTATGAGAAGTGTGTGTTTTTCAGTGTCTATTCGCTCTGTGTAAACTGGAGGCTAGACCTCTCTGATTACTAGTGAAGCACTGTTTAACTTGAGTCGAAGCCCGTTTTCTTCCCGTGTCGAAGTCCTTGGCGAAGTCTGTTCAGTGTGCGTTTAGACCTTCAAAGTACAAAGCCTAGCACTAGTTGCTGTCGCTGAGTATTTGCTCGAAGTCCGCTCTTGCGAAGGGTGAAGTGCGAAGCCTGCTCGAAGGCACCCAGTGTGCTGAGCCTGCACTGACATAGCAGAGCTGATCATAGTCCTTAGAGGGAAGTCCGCTCTTGCGAAGGGTGAAGTGTGAAGCCTGCTCGAAGGCACCCTGTGTGCGGAGCCTGCACTGACTTAGCAGAGCTAAATTTTCAGGGTTGTGAGTGGAGCGAAGTCTTCTTGGCTTTGAACTTTTGCTCCTTGCGAAGCCTGATTTCAGAGTTGTGAAATACCTCCGAACCAGAACTTCAAACGGTGTGTTCGAAGCCTGTTCTGCAGAAGACAGAAGTAAAACAGAAGGCTAATTTTAGTCTGAAATTTTAAAAGCTCCCATTCACCCCCCTCTGGTCGCCGTTTCGATCCAACAATTGGTATCAGAGTAGGTTAAGATCACCAGTTGACCTTAACCAGTTTTGTGATCTGTTGGCAACATGGACAGAGTTAGTAAAATACATCTGTTCGATGGGACAGACTTTGCATACTGGAAGGTGCGCATGGAGGATTACTTGCTAAGCCATGGAAATGCAATTTGGGAGATTGTGGACTCACAATACTCCATCCCTGAAACTCGCACCTCTCAAACAGAGAAGGATCAGTATAATGCC
Source organism: Zizania palustris (assembly GCA_019279435.1). Classification (NCBI taxonomy): domain Eukaryota; kingdom Viridiplantae; phylum Streptophyta; class Magnoliopsida; order Poales; family Poaceae; genus Zizania; species Zizania palustris. Next base: position 43,340,499 of record JAAALK010000285.1, on the reverse strand, counting down.
AACTCCAAGGCTAAAAATATATTGTTCATTGGTTTGAGTAGAAGTGAGTTTGATAGGGTGCAACACCTTAGTACAGCTAGGGATATTTGGACTATACTCACTATCTTTCATGAGGACTCTACACAGATTAAGGCCAGGTACCAAAGAACGTACAATCAACAGTATCAACTATTTGTGCATGCTCCTGGTGAATCTATAGATGCCATGTTTTCTTGCTTTGATGCGATAGTGAGTAACTTGTGGTCCACGGGGCGCTTGCTTACAATGATCACGACAGGGCTATCAAGCTTCTCTATGCTCTTGATCATAGCATATGGGAAGTAAAGATATCCAGCATTGAGGAGTCCTGTTGGACCGGAAATGGCGACCAGAGGGGGGGTGAATGGGAGCTTTTAAAATTTCAGGCTAAAAATAGCCTTCTATTTTTAATTCTGTCTTCTGCGGAACAGGCTTCGAACACAACCTTCGAAGGTCTGGTTCGGAGGTAGTTTCTAGCTCCGAACACAGGCTTCGCAAGGGAGCAAAAGTTCGAAGTCAAGAAGACTTCGCTCCACCCACAACCCCGAAAAATCTACCCTGCTAAGTCAGTGCAGGCTCCGCACACAGGGTGCTTAGAGCAGGCTTCACACTTCACCCTTCGCAAGAGTGCACTACCCTCTGAGGACTTCGACCAAGTACTTAGCGACAGCAACTGGTGCTGGGCTTCGTACACCGAAGGTCTAAATGCACACTAACAGACTTCGCTAGGGGCTTAGACACGATAAGAAACACGGGCTATGAACAGGGCTTCGCTAGTAAGCAGCGAGGTCTAGCCTCCTATTACACAGAGCGAACGCACAATGAAAAGCACACTTCGCACAAAACACACTTCTCCTAGACAGGCTTCGGTGCACTACTACTAGTGAGGTATGCAAACAAGCTCAAGCAGAAACTCAACACAGAAGCAGGGCTTCGCTGCTTGAACAAGGAACACAATAAATGAACTCACAGGATGAATACAACTTGTGGTGGCTAGTACAGGAGCTCAACAGTGAATGCTCAAAGTGTTAAATGTTACCTACCCAGCCCCCATATTTATAGACACTATTTACCCAAGTGAATTCACTACTTTACCCCTAGGGTTTACATTGGTTTTGTCTCTACAGAACAGAGGGGCACAAAAGGTAGTCAACTTTATTCTGGAGGCTTCTCTGTCAGCTTTGCAGAGGGGACAGCGTCAGCTTTTTGTAGAGCAGACATTGTCAGCCTTTACAGTCTTTGACTTTTCTGAAGCCCCCCTTCGCATGCGAGGGGTGTGGTAGCTTCGGTGAGAAGCCTTGAGCCTGACGGCCTTCGCTTCACCGAAGTCAGCCTCCAATACAGTGACGGTTTTGAGCCAAAGCCATCAAAGCCCTTGGGCCTTCGCACCAACACCTTCGGAGTGGACCATCACGGCTTCGCAGCTTCTCCCAGCTTGACTCCGTCAGTCTGTGTACCGAATCCATGCATGGCCGAAGTACCTCAAGTCATCCTCACTCCGGAGCAGCCTTGCTCCAAAGCCTGCTTCACTCCGAAGCCCCACATTCGGAGTACCACCCTTCGAAGTCCCTCCGTCGTCCAAGGCCTCCGCATGAAGCATTCCATGAGCCCTTCGTCGCAGTGTCTCTCCCCGAGCACACTCCTTGACGAGCCTCACCCGGACCATGCCTTCAATGCACCTCGACTTCTGAGACCTTCGTCGGGTAACCTTCGAGTATCTCCATCCGGAGCATACTTCGAACACCTTGCCTCCACAGTGGACTTGATCCACCATACTCCGAAGTCACTCCTTCCGGAGTACCCTTCGAAGTGCCTCGCCTCCGAGGACTTTGTCTCGGAGTATCTTCACGTGGAGCCACGCTCCACACTTACTGCCCTCTCCTAGTGCACCTCGACCCGAGGTCCGACCTTGACCCCTTCGCAGCCTCCGTGACGGAGCTCCCCGCTCCCCTGGCATCAAGCCTCCCGCTTGACCTAGGTTCACCTGCTACGAACCGTCCGTCGCCTCCGAAGTCCCCCGCGCACCACAGACAAGCAGACAAGTGTATCCAGTACCCCGGAGACCTCTCCGGGTAAACAACCTTCGGTACATCCTCTGGTGTACCGCCCAAAGTACCGAGACCTTTGGTACAACCAATCATCATGTACAGTCAGACCCCTATGACAGGCACACTCCGCTGCAACAGCTGCAGCAACCAAACCACCGAACCCTTTGGTGAAACAGCCTCCGAACAGCTTCGGAGATCCAACCTCCGAACCCCTTCGGAGGTACCCCTTCGAACCAGAGGGTAAAGACTGTCAATCACTCATCACAGACTCCGAAACCAACCCTTGGTTTCTCAAGTCCGCAGGTTATGACACATTGACCTGTGATGAGCTCTTCAGCAAGCTGAAGTCCATAGAGATTGCCAAGGCATCTCTTGCAGTGCATAGGAACTCCTTGCCACAGACATTGGCACTAGTTTCTAGCACTAGTCGTGGCACCACTGCAGAACCAAGCACATCAGGCACTTGTGTTCTTGCAGATGGTTTTGCTTTTTCCTCCCTGGTCTCCGTCACTAAGGAGCAGATGGATACTCTGGATGATGATGAGCTTGCTCTCATTGCCAGAAGGTTCACCCATTTTCACCATGAGAGACGGGATCAGAGAAGTGGTTTTAGTGGTTGTTTTGAGTGTGGTGACACTTCTCACATCAAGGCCAATTTCCCAAAACTCAAGAAGAGAGATGAGAGTGAGAGCCCCAGATACCACAAAAAGGAGAGGAAACCCTTTGTGAACGGCAAGAGGGACAAGGTGGCTAAGAGGGTAGCCAAAGTCGCTTCCAGAGCATTTGTTGCTGCTCTCAGCGACATCGACACTTCCTCAACTGAGGAGTCGAGCTCTGATGAGGAGGAGGAGTCCCCAAGGAAGGAGGAGAAGAAGGACAAGAAGGGACGAGATTTCACCGGCCTCTGCTTCATGGCCGACAGCGATCACAGCGGCGATGAGCTTGACTCATCTGAGGTACCTCTATCCTATGACCAGCTTTCAATTAAACTAGATGAGCTGAATGAAGTAGTTCTTGATCAGGATAGATTACTTGTGCAAGCCGCTAGAGATAGAAAAGTCCTTAGACTTAGGCTAGAATCTGTGTATACTGATTATGCCATGCTTAAGTCTAGGGTTAATGATGCTGAATGTGAATCTTGTACTGTTGTCATGGGTGAGCTTGCTCAGTTGCGTTCTGTGCATGCTCAAACTCTTTCTGAGCTTGAGACTGCACATAAGCAGCTTTTGATGGTTGATTCTAGTCCTCATGATAAAATTGAATGCATGAACTGTCCATTATTACGTGAGAGTATTAATTTACATGATAAGCATGTTTAGGATTTAGAGGCTAGATTGGAGAGGGCCAATAGTTTTAAGGATGTGCAACATGTGTGTGACACTTGCATAACCCTTAAGGACCAGGTAGGCACTGTTAGAGAGCAAGCTGAAAACCTCATGACTGAAAATGAGTATATTCTTTCTGTGGTTAACAAATGCACTAAGGGAAATGGTAGGATGGACTTGCTCTTGGCCAAAACCAAGATGTGTGCTGATAGAGCAGGGTTAGCTCTAGGATTGGGTTTTGAGAGGATTCCTTCAAACAGTGAGAACAAAACTGTTTTTACCTCACCCACTACCTTAGAGAAAGAGAGAGCTCTATTAGACACTCAATCAGCCAAAAAGCCTACCCGGACTCCAAAGAAAACCACTCCTCCTGCCAAGAAAATCCCTCCCAAGAAACCACTCAGCAGAAGCCCAAGGAGCCTGTGAGGATTGCTCCTATGACCATGAGAGTGCCCCTAGGAGAGTTTTTCATTTTTCCTACTGTCAGAGGGCGGGTCATCTGGTTGGGTTCTGTTATCGTCGCATCAAGGATGAGCGACGCTTTCAAGCAACGATGTTCCAGAACATGCACTACCCATCTTTAGGTATGCATGAGTCCGAGTTTTACTCTTGTCCTGTTTTTGAGGCTCCTCGCATTTCTCGGAGAGGTTTTGCTCCTCGAGGTGTTCACCGTATTCCATATGGTGGTAGACCCCATGTGAGTAGCTTTGTACCTTGACAGGGTAGGAGAGTTCGTCATGCACAACATGTAGGTAGACCTCGCACATTGCATTATTCTGATTATCCTGTGCATAGACAATCTACTTTTACTGTGCCTACTACTCGTATCACTCAGTGTTGGATGCCTCGTCATATATTCACTCACCCAAGCACTGAGCGATCGAGATTTTCTTATCATGTGTAGGCGTCGGACCGAGGCTTGGAGGGCACGTGGATCATGGACTCACGTTGTTCGCGCCATATGACTGGAGATGCAGCATGGTTCTCCAGCCTCACCACAACGAAGCAAAGGGAACATATCACCTTCGGCAACAATCGAAGGAGTAGAGTGAAAGGTAAAGGTGTGGTAAGAATCAACTCGAATTTCACTCTCAAAGATGTTGCTTTGGTTGAAAACTTGGGATACAATTTGTTTTCTGTATCTCAATTGCTTGATGAGGGCTTCGAAGTGCGATTCCATCGCGATACTTCGCAAGTACTCAATTCTAATGGCGTTGTGATTTGCAAGATCTTTAGAGTTGGGAGAGTTTTTGGAGCTGATTTTTCTGAGTCATCTGGTTCTTCTCATTGTCTTGTTTCACATTCTACTTATGAGCTTTGGAAGTGACATAAGAGACTAGTGCATATGAGCTTTGAGTTGCTCGCTCGTCTGAGTGCCCTAGGTCTCATCCGAGGATTGCCCAAGCTCAAGTTTGAGAAGAATTTAGTTTGTGCTCCTTGTCGACATTCGCCAGTCACCACAGTGATGACTGAACGACCTGGAGAACTTCTCCACATGGATACTGTAGGTCCTTCTCGTGTTAGTTCTTTAGGCGGCAAGTTGTATGTGCTAGTCATTGTCGACGATTTCTCTCGCTACCCTTGGGTCTTGTTTCTTGCCAGCAAGGATGAAGTGTTCTCACACTTTCGGAGCTTGGCTTTGAGACTTTTTACTAAACTCCCTGGTGCATTGAAATTCATTCAAAGTGATAATGGCACTGACTTCAAGAATAGTCTCTTTGTTGACTTTTGCAGGGAGCATGGCATAGAACATCAATTCTCAGCTCCGCGGGTTCCTCAACAGAATGGTGTTGTTGAGAGGAAGAACCGCACTTTGGTTGAGATGGCTAGGACGATGCTCGATGAGCATAGGACTCCTAGAAAATTCTGGGCTGAGTCCATGAATATTGCATGTTACATCTCAAACTGAATCTTCTTGCGCTCAATTTTGAACTTGACATCTTATGAGCTACGTTTTGGGAGACAGCCCAAAGTTACTCATCTTCGAGTCTTTGGTTGTTGTTGCTTTATCCTAAAACGTGGAAATTTGGATAAATTTGAGTCGCGCTCTTCTGACAGGATCTTTTTGTGTTACACTACACATGGTCATTCTTATCGTGTTTATAATTTGGAAACTAACACTGTCATCGAGTCATGTGATGTGACTTTTGATGAATCAACCCCCTCTGTTAGTTCTACCTTTGAACAGGCAAATGAACACAACATGGAACAAACCATCTTCGAAGAAGAAGATCCCGGAGATTTCGAGGATGAACCCCGACTTGCCTCGACATCAACCCCCGAAGCTGACCCCGCTTCAACCACTTTGGCACAAGGTCCCGAAGCAACTACCTCGACATCGGTCATCTTGGACCACTCCAACGCACAAGTTGAGGGGGAGACTGGTTCTCGCCGGGAGGCTCCACACCATGTTCAAAGAATGCATCCTCCCGAGCAGATCATTGGTGAGCTTGATCAAAGGGTAACACGTTCTCATGCTCATTTCATTGATTCCGCTTTTGTTGCTTATTTCGAGCCCTTAGATGTTAGTCATGCACTTTCTGATTCTAGTTGGATCAATGCCATGCATGAAGAACTTGAAAATTTTGAGAGAAACCAAGTCTGGACTTTAGTTGATCCTCCACCAAATGTTCATTTCATTGGAACAAAATGGATTTTTAAAAACAAACAAGGGGAGGATGGGACTGTAGTTAGAAACAAGGCTAGACTTGTAGCTCAGGGTTATTCTCAATTAGAAGGGATTGATTTTACTGAAACTTTTGCACCTGTTGCTCGTCTTGAGGCCATTAGGATTTTGCTTGCCTTTGCGACATCCCGGGGATTCAAACTCTATCAAATGGATGTCAAAATTGCATTTCTTAATGGCTTCATAGGCGAAGATGTTTATGTAAAACAACCCCCTGGTTTTGAAAACTCCAAATACCCACCTAAAGTTCTTAAACTTCATAAGGCTCTTCATGGACTCAAGCTGGCCCCTCGGGCTTGGTGTGATAGACTTAAGTCTTTTCTGCTTGAGCGGGGGTATTTCATGGGATCTGTTGATAAAACCCTGTTCACTCTCAAGCATGGCAAATATTTCCTCCTAGTTTAGATTTATGTGGACGATATTGTTGGGGGAAAATGCGTCATCTTCAGGGTTATTGCTATAATAAGACAAAGGCAGGTGATTTAATCGAAGGTTTCCAGCATCCAACTCCAGAAGTGCATCGGATCAAGTTCGAAGTATAAGGACGAGCTCTAGTTCGGAGTATATCTTCGGACATGGACTCTTCCGAGCGCTTCTTTGCCAGCTAGGATGGAAGACTTATCTTCTTTCTCATTAGATTAGTCTTTTACCGTTTTAGCCCTATTAAGGGTACCGAATAGTTTCCACTATGTCGGTTCTAATAGAGGGGTAAAAGGGTCTTTTTCTTAATGTTTGGGCCTATAAATACCCCCGTTTTACCCTGTAATGAGGATCGAATACTGAGTTATTCAATTCACATCTTCGAACTGTTTTGAGCTATTATCCATTCGGAGGCTTAAAATAGTTTGCTTCACAAACACTTCGTTTGTTAGTTTCTAATCTCTAGAAACCTGTTAGCGTAATCTTTTACGCCAACAGTTGGCGCCGTTCGTGGGGAACTTAGTCCAAAAAACTTCGTTCTCTACCAAGTTTTCAATCCATGCCTCCCAAGCGGAGTTCAGGTGGTAGTCCAACTCGGAGGTCTCCTCGGACCTCCGGAGTAAGATCTTCAAACACAGTTGAGGTCGGAGGACCTTCGACATTTCCTCCACCTTAGACTCCGGAAGGAACTCCCCTTCCCCAAGCATACGGAGTTCCTCCCCCAACTCCATCTATACTTCGGCCAACTGGAGTTCCTCTTCCACCTCAAGTTCCAGTTCGAACTAATGCATACAGGTCTCAAGACACGGAAGGTCATTCCAGAGGAGATGAAGATGGTCTTGGTGATATGGCCGCTCAAATGGCCAGTCTCCAAGCTGAAGTAGTGAGGTGGCGACAAGAAGCCACAGATAGGCTTCGTCCTCAAGCCACCCCAGTCATTCCCGAAGTGCCCGAACTATAGAAAGTGTGCTTGGATCCTAAGTTTAAAACTTTGAAGCTTTGCATGTATGCTAGAGACGAAGACCCTAGGGAGTTCTCCCGTTCTTATGCATTAGCAATTGAGGCCAGTGGAGGAGTGCGAGACACCATGGCCAAATGTTTCCCTCTAGCTCTTGAAGGAGTGGCGCTGCGGTGGTTCTGGTCTTTGAAGCCAGTGTCAATCAGAACCTGGGAGCAATTAAGGAAGAAGTTCATAAGAGATTTTCAGGGTACCTTCGTACCCCCAATGTCAACAGGAAGTCTTTTCCAGGTGAAGCAGCTCCCTGGAGAGACTTTAAGGCAGTATTTCAAGCACTTTGCTCATACAGTGTCACAAATTCGAGGGTTAACTACATCCTCTGTAGTTGATGCAGCTCGAGAGGGAGTTACCCACGCAGGCCTCCTTGATAAGCTTCATCGGAAGAAGATATCTTCTGTTGCTCAGTTGATGTCTTATTTTGAAGAGTATGCAAGGTCAGAAGAGGGATGGCTTCAGAGAACTGCTGCAACTCCGTCAATCCTGCAAGAAGTCAAGCTGGAGGTGAAGACTTCAGCATGACAGGCGTCGGGGGCAAAAGCATCCTCGTTCAGAAGTCTTGAACATTGCACCTCCGCAGAAATTTTCCCCAAGGACTTCGCAACCTTCAGGAAGCAAGATCAGCGACTAGAGGCCGCTAGGGAAACCGGCTGGCAAAGCCCGGGCCTTTTTCTGCTGTGTCAATGGTGAGAATCGAAGTCACGCAACTGATGCGTGTAAGTCTATACTCACTTTAAGAGGCGAGTACCATGAAAGAACTTCAGGTCAAGGCACTACCGACCGAGTTCTGACTGAGGTGCTTCCGGAGCCTATTCAGGCTGTGGCGCGTATAGAGAACTTCGACCCTGCAAGATGGCCTCCGATGGTCAATGTTATGCCACCTCCGAAGCAGGAAGATGGTCAGGATCGAGGGAAAAGAGTAGTCCTACCCATCTCCGGAGGAGGGACCCTCAGAAGTATGTCGAAGAGGTAGAGAAGAGAATATGTCCGAGAAGTGGGCCATATTGGAACTTCTTCGTCCGCAGCTGCTATGCCTGAATGGTCCCATGTGCCGATATATTTTTCTGCACACGATGGAGCTGGCATAAAGTTTCCACATGCAGACCCACTGGTTATCACTACCGACATTGCAGGGACTGACGTCTGAAGAGTACTGATCGATGGAAGGAGTTCAGCGGATATTATCTTCGTCCAAGCTTTTGATCAACTCTGCATCTCTAGGAAGCATCTTTTCCCAACAGCTCGTCCTTTGCAAGGCTTCGCAGGACCCCCTCTTGATGCCCTCGGCCAGATAGGCTTGGAGGTTACTTTCAGAGAGGGGCTACTGGCCAGGATGGAGGAAGTGATTTTTGATGTTGTGGATGCCCCATATGCATACAATGTTATCTTTGGAAGGGGTATGTTGAATCAATTCGGAGCTATGGCGCATCACAATTATCTGTGTATGAAGATGCCCACACAAGCGGGAGTCCTCACTATTTTCGGAGATCAGGCCACTGCGCGAAGAGCGGAATACGGTCATGGCCCTCCTCTTGACCCAAGATAGGTGAACAATGTGCAAGGTAACCCGGAGGATTTTTCTGTTCACAGCGAATCTTCGAAGAAGTTCTTCCCAAGGCCAAGCCCTGAAGGGGAAATTATAACGAAGGTTATTATCAAAGACAACAAGGAACATTCATTTCAGTTTGGCAAGGATTTGCCTCCAGAAGTCGCTACTTCGTTAGAAAAAGTAGTTGAAGAGAATTTAGATGTCTTTGCTTGGTCTGATGAGGACATTACCGGAGTTAGTCGGGATATTATTGAGCATAGTCTACTTGTGAACCCGAAGGCTCGGCCTGTCCGGCAAGGACTCCGGAAGCTATCTTTGGAAAGGGCTATCCTTGCTAAAGACGAAATGGAAAAGTTGCTGAAGGCTGAGATTATCAGAGAAGTAGCTCATACGGAGTGGCTAGCCAACCCAGTGTTCGTTAGGAAGAAATCTTCCGGGAAGTGGCGCATGTGTATTGACTTTACATGTTTGAATAAAGCATGCCCCCGTGACCCCTATCCCATGCCCTGAATTGATCAATTAGTCGACTCCACTACTAGTTCAGAGTTATTAAGCTTTCTTGATGCGTATTCCGGCTATCATCAAATCTGGCCAAAGCGCGAAGATGAAATTAAAACAAGCTTTGTAACTCCTTCGGGAGTCTTCTGTTATGTAAGAATGCCCTTTGGCTTGAGAAATGTCGGGGCAAATTTTTCGAGGTTAATTGCTAAGGCTCTAGGTCATCAAATATGCCGCAATGTAGAAACTTATATGGATGACATTGTAATAAAGAGTGCTTTAAAGCACCAACATAGGCTAGACTTAGCAGAAACATTCAATAGCCTTCGGGCATGTGGAATCCGTCTTAACCCCAAAAAATGTATCTTCGGGGCTCAGGCTGGAAAGTTGTTAGGGTATCTAGTTTCAAGCAGAGGGATTGAAGCTAGCCCTACTCAAATAACTGCGTTGCAAAGGATGGCTCCTCCGGAAAATTTGAAGCAAGTACAAAAGCTGATTGGTCGTCTTGCAGCACTTAGCAGATTCTTGGCAAGGTCTGCGGAGAGAATTTTGCCCATTTTGAAAGCATTGAAAGGGTCTGAAGATTTTGCATGGACACTGGAGTGTCAAAAAAGCTTCGAAAATATTAAGAATTATCTTAGTAACCTCGCTGCACTCACGGTGGCTATTGCAGACGCAACCCTATTCCTTTACCTTGCGGCTACTGGCTCTACTGTCAGTGCAGTCCTTGTTAGAGAGATTGATTTCAATGGAAAGTTGGTACAGAATCCAGTCTATTTTGTGTCCGAAGCATTGTCTGGAGCAAAAACAAGATATTCCGAGCTTGAGAAGTTCACTTATGCTTTGATAATGGCTTCGAGGAAGTTAAGGCATTATTTCTTGGCACATAATGTGATTGTACCAACTTCATATTCCTTGGGAGATATGCTCCGAAGTGAGGATTCCACAGTAAGAATTGGGAAGTGGGCTGTTGAATTAGCACCCTTCGGTATCTCCTCCGTGGCAAGGACAACAATTAAGTCACAAGTTGTTGGCGCAATATATTTCCCCTGAACAGGGGCCAAATGACGTCAGCCTCCGACAGCCTTCGGCTCGGAGCCCAACACTGTCGAAGACTGTTTCCTCCCCAAGAACTGTTCCCAAGTCTCAAGGTTTATGTCGGAGCTTGCAAGGGCGAAGACCCGGGGGCCCGTCGAAGCCCTCTGGAGTGAGGTCCTTCGGAGCCCTCCGAGGCTAAGCCCTCGAGATCACCTGAAGACCTCCAGAAGCTAAGTCTCAGGCTAACTTCGAAGCCAGCCTCCGGGCCTTCTTCAGAGTTAGCATTCAAGCCTTGTCCGGAGATAGCCTTCGGGCTTCCTTCGGAGCTCCTTAGAGCTAGTCTCCGGACCCTCTCCGGCCAGTTCAAAGCGAAGTCTCCGAGACCTCTCTTCGGAGCCCAGTTCGGAGCCCCGTTCGGAGTATGCTTCGAAGTTCCCTTCGGAGTATACTTCGAAGCCTCCTTCGTAGCCTGCGCCAGGAGCTCCGGCCCCTACTCCGAACCCAATAAATATCTACACCTCGCTACAGTATAGAGGCCATACCGGGGGCCCCTCCGCCCCTGGTATGTCACTTAGCTGGTCAAAGTATGATGTTGTCTGACACGTCTGTAAAGCTGTAAAGCACTTTTGTACTGTAGCTAACTCTTTTTTCCCTTTTTACCCCTATGAGCCTAGGGCTCATAGAGGGCTTTTTGGTCTTTTCCTTAAGGCCTGCGTGCCTATAAAAGCAGGGCCAAGCCCTTGTAGTGAGGTACCTTCTCCAGGGTCAAGAGACTCTGGACCTTACTATTCCATACTGAGGCAGACCATGCTAAATCCACCATAAACTGGACGTAGGGCTATTATCCCTTAGGGGAGGTCCGAACCAGTATAAATCCTTTCTCCCTCTGAGAGAACCCTTCGAGGTTCATTCTACACACCATATACACACACACAAAACCTGTGCTGTAGCTAACAAAATTGCTACAATAGTTGGCGCCGTCCGTGGGGAACTTAGTACAAAAAGCTAAGTTCTCTGCCAGTGTCTGCAACTCGAAGTACGCTTGAGGGGGGAGCTTCGAAGCTTTCTTGCTTCATGCACCCTTCGGCAAGGGGCTTCGGGTGCAGATCGAAGGCCCTCTTCGCCTTCCCTTACCCTTTGAATACTGGAGCTCACCCTCTAGCTAGGGGCTCCGCTTCATGCATCGAAGGAAGTCCGAAGCCCCAGGGGCTACGAGGCCAACCTTCAGCTACATTACGAGGTATGTCCACTATCCGAAGTACCACTTCGATGTACAATTTCGCAATCCCTTTGATGAATATTCGAAGCCCAGCTTCGCCTTGAATTCGAAGCCCTGCTTCGCCTTTAAATGCAAACTGTTGCTCATCTTATTGAAAAACCGAAGCTATGTTTCGCCTTACCAAAAACTCGAAGTCTTGCTTCGCTTTACAAAATCCGGAGTACCCCTCCGAAGGCTTCATAGTGCCTCTGGGCCCGTAGCAGTGGGCTAGAAGGACTCCGGGCCACTGGCCCGATGCGTCCAAGGACTCTAGGTCATCGACCTGATGCGTCCGGGATCCGAAGGCCACCGGTTGGAGGTATCCCAGAATACTGAGATCCGTTCTCAGTATTCAGAGTCGAAGGTGTCTCAGAGTCGAAGGTGGCTCAACTATCACAGGTTCGGTGAATCCACACCAAATATCCTTTTCACTACAGGACCAAGTTCAAGAAGCCTTTCTTCGCTATCTAAACACGCACCGAAGCCTTGCTTCGCGTAACGTGATCAAAGCTAAAGACTAAGCCTGTCGAAGTCCTACTTCACTAAAAAACCTAAGTGTGTTTTGGAGCCTTGCTCATGCACAACATTCAAATCCCAGCATGCCGAAGCATGCTTCGCTTAATTTTGTTATGCTGAGGCCTTGATTCGCACCAAATTAGCGCGTTCGAAGCCCAAAAGAGGCCTTCGCTCAATGAATTCCATACATCTGAAGCCGCCAAAAGGCACACCCCTTCGCATTTTTTATTATGCCCGCACCAGCAACGGCTAAGTCCCTAGCTGCCACGAGCAAGGGGGGAAGCATGTAGGCGAGGTGTGCGGATATAATACGCAATACAAGCGTGACAAGCTAAAACATTCGAAGCCATCAAACAATGCGAAGCATACAGACGAAGTATGCAAATACAAATAAACTCCATTAAAAATTGGGAAGTATGTTACAAATGTAGTTCGACTGCAAAACTATGTATAGTCTGTATCTAAGCCTAAGAAGAATCGAGTGCGAGGCCCCAACCCTCGCTTGCCTTTCTTTCGGCCAGGGTCCCCTCGGCTGGACGAAGCCTCGTCGGAGCCTGCTCTCTCACGTCCGGCTTATCCAGGCTCCGAAGCCCGCAGACCTCGTCTTCGATTTTGCAGGTCGCTCCGAGTTAGCAAAGCGGGCGGTGCCGTGTCAAAGGCAGAGAAGTCTAAGGCTTCATCGCCTGCTAAGGCCGTTCGTGAAGGCAAAAACAAAGAACTCTGAAAGGACTCCGTCTTCACAGCGGCTAGCAAATCCTGAGCTACTTCGGAGATGGCTTCACCGCTAGGCCCCCTCGGAAGCTTAAACAGAGGGGGGCCTTCGGACCTAGCTACTTCGAGGACTGCCCACAACTGTCGAAGTTCTTCAGAGTCCTCAAGCACTTCGAAGTCAACATTCGGAGGCTGAGCCTGGGCAGGTATAAAAAACCCCCATATTCATATTAATAAGCTGATAAAGTTTGTACAAGCCTGCAGCTAAGTGTTACAAAGAAGCCTAAGGAGATCTACACCTTCGGAGGCGGAGGTGTCGATGCCGAAGGCCTGTTCGGCGGGGCAGGAGCTTTGGATCGGCGAAGTCATAGGGCCTTCTGGAGGTCGAGGACTGCTTCACAGCCTTGTTGCTTCCAAGGCTCCTGTAGCCGCCGCCAGGCTCCGCGGACGTCCGGAGGAGGCGTCACCAAGTACTGGCCCCCGAAGGCCATTGGGGTCACAGAGGTTGCTGCCTGGAGGTGGTTGCACCCCGCTTCGTGAAGCATGTGCAACACCCCTTGGCCCACCACTCGGTCGTCCATGAGGGCGAAGCCCTTCAATGATTGCTCCGCCGTCGAAGCCACCGTCTTCAAGAAATCGACGCGGTCCCCAATTGGGTCCTGGTCGCCGAAGTCCGGAGCCCGGCATTCGGTCCCTATTTGCTCAAGGACGTCGGTCAGGCTCTGGGTGGCTTCGCCAAGGTTGTCCATGATGAAGTCTACAAGCTTCTGAGCCCGTCCTCGGAGTAAAGCGTTCTCCTTCGCCTGCCGAGCCTCGGCGTCCTTCAAAGCCTTGAGCTCCGCGCGGAGCCGAACCATCTCTAAGGCCAAGGCTTCCTTAGCCTTGTCGGCCTCAGCCTTCGCCACCTCTGCCTAACCAGCCGAAGCCTCAGCCCGCTTTCGCCTCTCGGTTTCCACCGAGACTTGGCATCGAATAGCCTCCTTCTCCTCTGACAGTCGCTCCATCCGCTTGTCTGCAGAAGTCGAAGCTGCTGCATTCAGTGCGAAGGCCTGCAAGAATTCAAGAAATCATAAGTATTGATCGAAGGCTAAAATATAGTTCGAAGGATGCAAAGGGCTCCGCTTACCCGCACGAGGGCTTCGTTCGCGCTGATGAAGAGCTCCGTGGGGTTCAAGTGGCTAAGTTGAGCCACCAAGTCCCCTGCCTCCGCAGTTGCGCAGCTCTCGCGGAAGCTGTTGATTGCCACCTCCGTCACGGCACCCTTCGGCCGGAAGGGATGGACCATCTCCTCTACCGCGGCCACCTACGTAGGCTTCTGCGAAGCAGGGTTTAGGCCCACCACGTCGACCTCCTCATCGCTTCGAAGGTTCCCCTCGCCGCCGCTGCCTCCATCTTCTTTAGACGAAGAGCTCCTGGACTCCGAGTCGCTGTCACTGCCGCTGCTGCTCGAAGCCTCGGTTGGTTTCACCGCGGCAGGCTTCGGTCCGGCTTTGTCTACTGGCTCCGCCCCGGTGGGCCTCGCTTCGGCATCCTCTGCAGAAAGGCCAAGTCAAAATCCACATATTGAAGAGAAGCATGTAAAAAGGGTTTACCTTCGTTGGAGATTTCTTCGAAGGAAGGAGGGGCTATGTGTGCCCCCCAATCCCTTCGCTGCGAAGCTGGTGTATCAGCCTTCGCGCCTGAGGTTATTGCCGTTGAAGCCTCCACGGCCTTCTCGGTGGCTGGAGTAAGCATGTCGGCCTCCGCCGCCGAAGGTCTCACCGCCAGGGGCTCCGCTGTCTTCTTGGTAGCCGGAGCATTTGTGGGCTCCGCCGCATCCTCCCCCGGGTTAGAGGTCTTAGTCGCAGGGCCCTCCGACCGCACCCTCGAAGTCCCAAGCTCATCGTCATCCCCCCTCTTCCTATTGGCTCCGGCCAACGAAGTTGTGAGGTGGGAGAAGTCCGGCAGAGCAGGGAACGCCTCGAGGCCAAGCGTAGTCCAGACCCTATTCCAATGCTCCCAGGACCCCACCAGAGCAATGCGCTGGGCCTGCTCCTCAGGTGTCGGAGTCCCAACGACGCGCTCCGCTACCGCAATAGCCTCCTCCGGAGTCCTCATTTAGAGGTGGGCTTCATAAAAGTTCAAGTCAGAATGAAGTTTTGCGAAGTATGAAAGTGAAGAGAATTAAAGCCTTACAGAAGCTGTCGAAGGCCAACTCGCGAAGTTCCCCTTGGCCCGAAGCCTGGAAGAGCCCCTCCGGCCAAGAGCGCGCGAGGGGGCTGAGTCGGAGGGTGATGAACTCCTCTGCGAGGTCCCTCATGCTCATCTTTGCCGCCACCCTCCGAAGAAGCAAGATCCTCGAGCGAAGGATGTCCTCGCTGGTCTTCACCACCCCTTCGTGTCGGTATAAGATGTGGGCGTTGGTACTCCGAAGGGGAGAGTTCATGCCAACGGAGGCATAGAACCATTCCTGGTCCCACTTCGAGTACCACTTGTTGTTCACAGCCCTCGCCGGGAAGGCATCCTGGAACTCCCTCCGGAGCTGAAAGTTGGCGCTGTCGAAGGCCAGCGCCCTCTTGACGCGGTCTGTCCCCTCCCTCGGCTTCGACTGGTAGTTGACGTCATGGAGGGTGACGAAGACCTCCGCGTGGCCTTCGCAGCCTTCGGCCCTCATGGCCCATTCAAAGACAGCAAGCCTCGCCACGACATTGGGCGAGAGTTGAGGAAGCTCGAGGTTGTAAGCCCTCAAGACTTCGCTCAACATCCCGACTGCTGGCAGCCTGAGGCCGGCTTCGAAGAATGCCTCGAACACAACCACTTCATCAGCCCGGGGCTTCGGCACGGCCTCTGACTTCTCCGGAACCCTAAGTTGGATCTTCGCTACGATCCTCCCTTCGGTGGCCCTCCGGACTGACTCCTCCATGGAGATCGAGGCCCTCATCTCCAGCGTCTGCTCAAATTTATCGGAGGGCGTCCGAAGGTCCCTCGTCCCTAGTCGCCTGGGTGCAGGCTTCGCTGCCGCAGCCGCCACTGCCTGCACTTGGGCGGAGCCCGAGCTCGAGCCCAAGACCAAAGGCTTCGCCACTACTTTCTTCATCATTTTGGTGAGACTTCGGCGCGAGGGGCTAGAAGCTAGCGAAGGGCACTCCGCACGAAGCCAAAGAGGAGAAGAGAGCGAAGGTTGTAAGGCAATGAGAAGGAAGCAAATGAGAGCGTGCCGAAGCCGCATGCGTTAACCCCTATTTATAGGCGGTAAGAATTCCGACGGTAGTGGGCCGAACCCACTGTTCCGTGGGCCTTCAGCGAAGGTGAAGTGGCCCAACGCAGGTTAACGGTAATTTTTCTAACTGTTGCGGAGCCGTTCGGGCTCCCCGAGGTCGCTCGTACAGTTGGCGCAGGCATTTATTACCTGCGGTTTTCGAGGTTACCTTCGGTCCAAGCTCCGAAGGCATGTTTGAACGAAGTTGTAATTTTTAGGTCATTTGTCCCAATGGCACGCGCACCCCTTTGTCCCGAAGTCCTGCACGCGAGGGGCTACTATTGGCGCAATATATTTCCCCTGAACAGGGGCCAAATGATGTCAGCCTCCGACAGCCTTCGGCTCGGAGCCCAACACTTTCGAAGACTGTTTCCTCCCCAAGAATTGTTCCCAAGTCTCAAGGTTTATGCCGGACCATGCAAGGGTGAAGCCCCGGGGCCCCGTCGAAGCCCTCTGGAGTGAGGTCCTTCGGAGCCCTCCGAGGCTAAGCCCTTGAGATCCCCTGAAGACCGCCAGAAGCTAAGTCTCAGGCTAACTTCGAAGCCAGCCTCCGGGCCTTCTTCAGAGTTAGCCTTCCAGCCCTGTCCGGAGTTAGCCTTCGGGCTCCCTTCGGAGCTCCTTAGAGCTAGTCTCCGGACCCTCTCTGTCCAGTTCAAAGCCTAGTCTCCGAGACCTCAGTTCGGAGCCCAGTTCGGAGCCCCGTTCGGAGTATGCTTCGAAGTTCCCTTCAGAGTATACTTCGAAGCCTCCTTCGTAGCCTGCGCCAGGAGCTCCGGCCCCTACTCCGAACCCAATAAATATCTACACCTCGCTACAGTATAGAGGCCATACCGGGGGCCCCTCCTCCCCTGGTATGTCGCTTAGCTTGTCAAAGTATGATGTTGTCTGACACGTCTGTAAAGCTGTAAAGCACTTTTGTACTGTAGCTAGCTCTTTTTTCCCTTTTTACCCCTATGAGCCTAGGGCTCATAGAGGGCTTTTTGGTCTTTTCCTTAAGGCCTACGTGCCTATAAAAGCAGGGCCAAGCCCTTGTAGCAAGGTACCTTCTCCAGGGTCATGAGAATCTGGAGCTTACTATTCCATACTGAGGCAGACCATGCCAAATCCACCATAAACTGGAAGTAGGGCTATTATCCCTTAGGGGAGGTCCGAACCAGTATAAATCCTTTCTCCCTCTGAGAGAACCCTTCGAGGTTCATTCTACACACCATATACACACACAAAAAACCTGTGCTGTAGCTAACAAAATTGCTACAACACAAGTGTTGGCAGATTTTGTGGCAGAGTGGACTCCCCCTGCAGCATGGGCTTCGGAGAAGCCACGCGATGGAATTTGGACCATATACTCTGATGGAGCTTTCCAAGCATCTCGAGCAGGTGTCAGAGCAGTAATAATTTCGCCTTCAGGGCAAAAGGCAATGTACTCCGCAAGACTCAACTTTAAGTCTACCAATAATACAACGGAGTATGAAGGAATTTTTTTAGGACTTCGAAGGCACGTGCTTTGGGGGCTACAAGAGTTGTTATTAAGACAGATTCTCAAATTGTAGCAGGGCACGTAGATAAGAATTTTCAAGCTCGGCATCCACAGCATGCAAAATATTTGGAGCAGATCTGTAGGATTGAAGCAGCATTCAAAGGGATTTCCATTCGAAGTATACCCAGAGCAGAAAATGCAAAAGCTGATATCTTGGCGAAACCTGCAGCTGGAGCTATGGACATTCCAGAAGAAACTTTTTACGAAGAACTCAGTACACCTTCGGTACTCCAAATCCCTTCTGCGGAAGTCCTTTGCATTCCATGTACATATTGGTGAAGTTCAATTATGGAATTGTTGCAAGGAGAAGTAAGTTTGCCTAAAGGGCCACAACTTTCGAGGTTGAAACTTAGAATTCGAAATTATCATATAATCAACGGTATTTTGTACAAGGCCGGAGTATGTTCCCCTCTACTCCGATGTATATCTCAAGCCGAAGGTAAAGAGATTCTTCGAGAAATTCACGAAGGACTTTGCAGTAGCCATCTGGCCCCTCGAGCTTTGCCAGGAAAAACACTTCGCCAGGGGCTTTATTGGCCTACAATAGTAGCTGATGCGGAGAGCTTAGTCCGCACTTGCCAAGGTTGTCAATGGATGGGAAGAAGAAGTCATCGTCTGCCAACAACTCTTCAAGTCATTGCCCCAGTATGGCCCAAGGCCAGATGGGGCATGGACCTTATTGGCCCCTTCCCAGTAGCAAAAGGAAATTTGAAATTCACAGTGGTAGAAATTGAGTACTTTTCCATGTGGGTCGAAGCAGAGCCCCTAACAACTATCACTTCGAATAATGTACAAAATTTTTCTGGAGAAATATCATATGCCGGTTCAGAGTGCCTCGACAACTCACAGTTGACAATGGAACACAATTTGATGCAGAGCCCTTCAGGAAGTTTTGTGAAGATCTAGGCATCCAATTATGTTTTGCTGCAGTGCGACATCCTCAGTCTAATGGAGCTGTGGAAAGAGCCAATGGTAATATCTTGTCAGGGCTGAATCGAAGAATAGTGGGATTGGCAAAAGGATTGTGGACCAAAGAGCTCCCGAAGATTTTATGGTCCATTCGGACAACTCAAAGAAGGTCTACGAGTTTCACTCCTTTCAGACTATTATTCGGAGACGAAGCTATGATGCCAACGGAGCTCAAAGGAGGATCCCTTCGCAGCACCGAACCGGAAATAGAAGCAGAAAGGCAAAGTTCGCTTGATTTAACAGAAGAGACAAGACTTCGAGTTGTCGCCAATTTGTCAAAGTATCAGCAGCAGACGAAGACTTGGTTCGACCTGAAGGTCAAGATTAACGAACTTAAGCCGGGTCATCTTGTTCTGCGAAGTATTATAGAACTAGGGAAATTAGGGAATAAGTGGGAAGGTTCATACATAATTGTCTGCTCATGGCGCCCTGGTTTTTTTAAGTTAGCTAGTTTGGAAGGCGAAGAGTTAGCGCATACATGGCATGCGGAGCACTTAAAGCGATATTTCTCATAGGGGCTCCTTGTAATCATTTGTAAACACTTTCCGAATTAATAAAGTTCATGGTTCAAATAATGCCTACACATCAAACACTTCCTACTTCTAGTGGATGCACTGGAAGAACGAAGTTGGCTGGGAGGGAAGTCTCATTAATTTGAATCATTTTTTCGGACTTCGGACCACTGGTTCGAAGCTTCCGACGAGGTGGGAAAGTCACTAAAAAAAACGGATTCCAAGCCACCGGCTTGAAAGCATCCGTGAAAAGAGTTGAAGGAGACCAAATAATGCGGATTCCAAGCTCCGGCTTGAAAGCATCCGTAAAAAGAGTCCAAGGAGACCATTGCGAATTCCAAACCACCGGTTTGATAGCATTCGCAAAAAGAGCCAAAGGAGGCCAAAACAAAACAGAGTTTGAGCTCATAAGCTTCGAATATCTGTGAAAAGAGTCCAAAGGGACCAATCATTTGGGACAATAAAGTGCCCAGAAAGTTGTTCGACGTGACTTCTTTCAAACAAAAGGTACTAAGTTACTAGTTTTACGACTCCAAGTAGTCATATATTTTATAAGATTTTAATCAATCTTTAAATTGCTGAGGGGCTCCGAGCCTCCAAAATTGTTGTTGGCGTAAAAGATTACGCTAACAGGTTTCTGAAGATTAGAAACTAACAAACGAAGTGTTTGCGAAGGAAACTATTCCAAGCCTCCGAAAGGATAATAACTTAGAATAGTTCGAAAGTGTGTATTGAATAACTTCTATTCGGTCCTCATTACAGGGTAAAATGGGGGGTATTTATAGGCCCAAACATTAAGGAAAATACCCTTTTACCCCTCTATTACAACCGACATAGTGGAAACTATTCGGTACCTTTAATAGGGGTAAAATGGTAAAAGACTAATCTAATGAGAAAGAAGATAAGTCTTCCATCTTAGCTGGCAAAGAAGCTCTCGGAAGAGTCCAAGTTCGAAGATATACTCCGAACTAGAGTCCGTCATCATACTTCGAACTTGATTCAATGCATCCCCAAAGTTACATGCTGGAAGTCTTCGGCTTAATCACCAGTCTTTGTTTTGTTACTGCAATAACCCTGAAGATGGAATATTTTCCCCCAATAGTAGCCCCTCGAATACGCTTCTCTGCTAAATCTATAATATTAGGAGAGCAGTATACGCAAGAAAAATAATCATGCGTAGGAGTTAGCAGATTTAAACCACCTCCGAAATACATGGAGATGCAAAAATTCGAATCAGTTTCTAAGAAAATTACATTCGAACCCTCTTAGAACTAACTCGAGAAGCCCGAAAGCCTTTTTAGACTTAGAAGAAATAGCCGTTGGCTTCTTTCTTCTAACGGAAGTTACGCAACACGTTAATTTCGCAACAAAGTAACGGTTGAGGATGCGAAACGGCATAGGCAAACGGTAAAAAATCGGGGTCTGGGCTATAAATAAGGGTCCAGACCCTTCTCGAGTACCTCTCCACCGCTTTCGTGCAAACAAAGCATTAATCAAGCCCTAGCCTCCATTTTACTTCTGAAGCAATTCGTGAGATCCAATGGCGAAAACTAGCTTCAAGGGTCCTGGAGCAGCTTCAACCGTGGCCCGACAGTAGGCTGCGGCAGCAGCAGCGGCTGCAACATTGGCGGCGGCGACTCCGACACCATCAATGGCAACAATGGCGGCAGGGGGGGAGAAATCCCCAAAATGTCGACCCTCAAGACCTTTTTCCGGCATCAACGAAGTACACAAATCAATCTTTTCAATTGGGGCCTTCAACCTGCAAAAGAGAATCACTTGCAGCCGCAATAGAGGGCAAAATTAGTTCGGGAGTCATGATTCGCAAACCCGGGAAAGAGATCATTCTGTCACCAAGACCCGGAGAAGTGGTCGTCTTCAAAGCTGGTTTGGGGCTTCCGGCAGTCAACTTTTTAGCGGAGGCATTGGATTTATTCCACGTTACTCTCCCCCAACTCTCTCCGAATGCCATAGCACGTCATGCCATCTTCGAATGGGCGTTGCGAGCCGAAGGTTGTGAGGGAAGAGCGGAGATCTTCGCAGCACTACACAGAGCTTCGTGCCAACCGAAGACCTTCGTAGGCCCCGGAGGTGAGAAGATGGTAGTGGCCTTCGGAAGCATCAACTTCAGGCTTTGGGACGAGTATGCTCTCCGGTTTCCTGCTAAGGCTATCAATGTCAGATGGTATACAGACTGGATCTTGAAATGGTTTTATGCCAAAGTTGGGGCGAGCAGTCGCCTAGTTGGACCTTTGCAAGATATCAACTTCCGAAAGGAAGCCCTTGTGCATCCGGATCCGGGCCAGCTCGAAGCTCGCCTCAGCTTGCTTCAAAAAATCAGTCACCGCCTGAGTATGCGGGACTTAGCCGAAGAATTCCTCGGGCTTCAAATCCCTCCTCTGATGGCCAACTGGTCGATCACCTTTGAGGAAGATTCGGAGGGCGGTCTTCGCAAAATTTCTTCGACTTCGAGCCCTGCAGGTAACTTCGAAAACAACATACCTCATGCATATTTATTCGAAGGAATAACCAACTTAACTCATTTTTCAGCCTCTTCAGCCCCTATAACTTCAGAGCAGATTGTACGGGCTTCGGAGAAGATTCTGGGCATCCCAACTCCGACCGAAAAGGAATGGAGAATTAAGGTGGTTGGTACATGCGAACGATCCAACCGAGTATGGGGGCTACTCGAAGTTATTCCGCCCCCTCTTGTGGATTGGGTACCTTCGGAGAAAGGGCCCAAAAAGAGAAAAGCCGAAGTTGGAACTTCGAGCTCAGCCAAGACTCCACTAAAGAAGGTGGCTCGAAAGCCAAGAGTTCCTGCACATTCGAGCCCAAGAGCTTCAGTGTCCGATTCCTTGGAGGACGAAGGCAGGATGCTTGTCGACCTGATTGACAAAGATGTAGCCCAAAGAAATGCACATATTGGTGAAGCTGCGAGCATGCCGGAGTCTCAAGAGAACCTTGAGCAAGTAAGGACTCCGGCTGCTCAAGAAAATTTACCGCAAAACGAAGCTCTTGTGGACGAAAGCAGAGTCGAAGTTGCTGCAGCTTCAATTTCGGGTGAAGTAACAATGGTTGCTCTCGAAGATGCTCCAACAGTCGAAGATTTGACTGCTGACTCCGATGAAGACTTTGGAGTAGCCTTTGACCCGCCAAGCAGTCCAATGCTCACTCGTCGCCAAAATGTCGAAGGTAAACTTCGCATAATTCTTTTGTTCTTTTTTCCTTTGAAATTATACAATGTATAATACCTTTGTTTTAACAGGATCCACTCCCGTGGAAGAGGTCCATCCCGAGGATATAATTCCTGGACCTTCGACAGCTTCAGAGCCAATTCCAGGATCCACTCAAATGGGACCTGGAAAAGGCAAAGGCAAGATGGACCACCTCCTTGCTCCAAGCTCAGGATCAACTCCATCTGAGTCAACAGACGAAAGCCAATCTACGGAGGGAGGCCAGTCTGCTGGAGCTACAAAAAATACGGCTCAGCACTCCAGACCTTCGCCAAACAAAGATGATCAGCAAGCCTTGAGCATGCTCCCTCTTCTAGCTCCTTTTTTGGAGCAAAGAACTGGGCTTAGGACTTTGCTCGAGCCTTTGGATCGAGCTAGTCGCGAAGTCGGGGAGACGGACTTGGTGGCCATCTTGAGCGAGGTGGAGAGTTCGGAGCGTAACGCTGCCATGGAGCGTGCAGCATACCAGGTACGAAGTATCTGCAAAACAGAGTCAAACTTATATACAAATAATTTCTCACCTTGGTTTTTCTCTTCGCAGCAAACAGTCTTGGCCCGAGCTACGAACATCTCAAATAAACGTGGAAGCCTTCGCCTTCGAGAGGAAAATACAACTCTTCAACGAAATCTTACTATCTCCGAAGGTCGGGTGGCCCACTTGGACAACATGGTTTCAACGGAGCGCAGGGCCAGACAAAGCTTGGAGGCTGCGAACAAAGGGCTCCAAGCAGAACAAATTGTGCTTCGAGCGAAAATTGAAAAGATGCGGGCAGAGCAGGCTACTGCGGGGGCTGAGCTTGTTAGGCTCCAAGAAGAAAAAGCCAAAGCTGCCGAAGAAGCTAGCCAGCTGCTCAATCGGAAGAATTCTTTAGCTACGAAGGCAGCTAGGCTCTCTGGAGTAGTAAGAGAATTATCTTCGATGAAGAATGCCTTAATTGAAGATAAGCTAAAGTCGGAAAAGGTAGCTGTGGAGGTCATGGACCAATTGCTAGGCGTTCTGAAGTACTTCGGTACTACTGGGACGCTTCCTTCAGATGACAACATCTCCCTGCTTCGACGGTTGAAGAGGATCCAAGGAGCAGCGAAGCAAATGAAGACAGCAGGCATTCGGTACGGAGAAATCTCCGGACAAGTGGCTGCTGTCGGCATACTTCGTTACGACGAAGATCTGGGCCAATCGATAACTCCGAGCACAGGGGCAGCTCCCATTACCTTTGATGACAACCAGCTCCTTACTCCTTCCGAAGGTGTGGTCACTGCTTGGCAAGCCTTTCAAACTTCATGGAGAGCCGAAGGTCGCTCTGCGACCAAGGCCTGGATTGACGAAGGGCAACGCCAGAAACAAGCTCGGTCCCAAGCTTCGAGCAGTCAGCCCCCGCCAAACCCGCAGGTTTAGAATTATCTTAGGATCTTCGACTATGTCAAGCATTATGCTTTTGTACATTTATGAATGAAAATTTGCTTATCATGTTTAAGGCTTTGCCTCATATGGAAGATGTCGAAGTGTTAGACGTTAACGATGAACTCCGCTTACTATGGGCTACCTTCGATATCTTAAAACTTCACAAGCGCCCTCGATTTTTAGTTCCTCGGAATAGCTCCGGAGCAATTATACCCGAAGTAAGCAAAGACATACTATCTTATATTAAAGAGGAAGAAAAAGAACTTAACTTGGAAACTTCATCTTCTGAAGAGATTGTATGGTCCGAAGATGAAGATGAAGCTCAAGGTAAAAAGCCTGAAGAACTTGGAAGCTGGGAAAGGAGCCCCGAACGGCTTCGAACTTGGGTCGAGCTTCAACAAGAACAAAAAGACTTTAGAGCTTCGAAGGGAGGCAAGAGAGTTAAGCACAAAGTTGTTAGAACTCCTGGCTCTAGAACTAGTCATTCCAACCCTAGCTCTAGAGATCGAAGAGGTCTTCGATTCGTTCTTGGTATAGATACCAATTTTTCATGATGTAATCATATTTGTTTGAATAATAAATATCGATTTAAAATTGTCTCCCTATTTACTAGCCCCTCTTTGGGCGTAAGCAACTTCGAACTGTATTCAAAGATGGTTAGGCGCAAAGAAAAACTTAGGAGTACAATTTTTTGGGGTTCGAAGCCCCTCAACAATTTAAAGATTGATTAAAATCTTATAAAATGTCTTCGACTATTTGTAGTTTGAAGACTGGTAACTTAGTACCTTATGTTTTTGAAAGACATCACTTTGGACCACTTTCCGGACACTTTAGTATGCTAGATGATTTGTCACTTTGGACTTTCTTAACAGACATTCGAAGCTCATGGCTCAAACTCTGTTTTGTTTTGGCCTCCTTCGGCTCTTTTTGCGAATTCAGTCAAACCAGTGGTTTGGAGTTCACAGTGGTCTCTTTGGACTATTTTTACAGATGCCTACAAGCCGGTGGCTTGGGCTCCGCATCATTTGGTCTCTTTGGACTCTTTTTGCAGATGTCTTCCAGCCGTTGGCTTGGACTCCGCATTCTGTGGTCTCAGGCTCTTTTACGAATGTCTTCAAGCCGGTGGCTTGGACTCCGGATTATGTCAGCCCACCACCTCGGAAACTTCGGACTAGTGGTCCGAAGTCCGAAAATATGATTCAAATTAATAACACTTCCCTCCCGGTCAACTCCGCTATTCCAGTGCGTCCACTCGGAAGTGGGAAGTTTATGAGGGGTAGGCAATATCTGAACCATATGCTTTATTAACTCGGAAAGTGCTTACAAATGATTACAAGGAGCCCTTATGCGAAGTATCACTTTAGGTGCTCCACATGCCATGTATGCGCTAACTCTTCACCTTCCAAATTAGCTAATTTAAAAGAACCAGGACGGCCTGAGCGAACAATTAAGTATGGACCTTCCCATTTATTTCCTAATTTTCCTGGTGCTATGATGCTTCGAAAAACGAGATGACCTGGCCTAAGTTCATTAATCTTGACCTTCGGGTCGAACCAAACCTTCGTCTGCTGTTGATACTTCGACAAATTTGCCACAGCTCGAAGTCTTGTCTCCTTTGTTAAATCTAGCGAAGCTTGTCTTTCTCCTTCTATTTCCGGTTCGGTGCTACGAAGTGATCCTCCTTTGAGCTCTGTTGGTGTCATAGCTTCATCTCCGAATAATAGTTTGAATGGAGTGAAACCCATGGACCTCGTTTGAGTGGTCCGAATGGACCATAAAATCTTCAGAAGTTCTTCGGTCCAGAGTCCTTTTGCCAATCCTACTATCCGTCGATTTAGCCCTGACAAAATGTTACCATTGGCTCTTTCTACAGCTCCGTTAGACTGAGGGTGTCGCACTACAGCAAAGCGTAGCTGGATGCCTAGATCTTCGCCAAATTTCTTGAAAGGTTCTGCGTCGAATAGTGTTCCATTGTCAACTGTGAGTTGTCTAGGCACTTCGAACCGGTAAATGATATTCTTCCAGAAAAATTTCTGTACATCGTTCGAAGTGATAGCTGTTAGGGGCTCTGCTTCGACCCACTTTGAAAAGTATTCAATTGCTAGCACTGTGAACTTCAAATTTCCTTTTGCTGTTGGGAAGGGACCAATAAGATCCATGCCCCATCTGGCCATTGGCCATACCAGAGCTATGACTTGAAGGGCTGTTGGTGGGCGATGACTCCTTCGTCCCATCCACTGACATCCTTGGCAAGTGCGGACCAAGCTCTCCGCATCAGCTACTATTGTAGGCCAATAAAGCCCCTAGCGAAGTGTTTTTCCTACCAAAGCTCGAGGGGCCAGATGGCTACCGCAAAGTCCTTCATGGATTTCTCGAAGAATTTCTTGACCTTCAGCTTGAGATATACATTGGAGTAGAGGGGAACATACTCCGGCCTTGTATAAAATATCGTTGATTATTTGATAATTCCGAGTTCTAAGCTTTAACCTCGAAAGTTGTGGCCCTTCGGACATATTTGCCTCTCTTTGCAACACTTCCATGATTAAACTTCGCCAATCTGTACTTGGAATGCAAAGGACCTCTGCAGCAGGAATTTGTGGTACCGAAGGTGTACTGAGTTCTTCATAAAAAGCTTCTTCGGGAATGTCCATAGCTCCGGCTGCAGCTTTTTCTGAAATGTCAGCTTGCATATTTTCTGCTCTAGGTATACTCCGAATGGAAATCCCTTTAAATGCTGCTTCGATCTTTCGGATTTCTTCTAAATACTTTGCAAGCTGTGGATGCTGGACTTGGAAACTCTCGTCTAAGTGCCCTGCTACAATCTGAGAATATGTTTTAATAACAACTCTTGTAGCCCCTAGAGCACGTGCCTTGTGAAGTCCAAACAAAATTCCGTCATACTTCGTTGTATTATTGGTAGACTTAAAGTTGAGTCTTGCGGAGTACATTGCCTTCTATCCTGAAGGCGAAATTATCACAGCTCCGACGCCTGCTCCAGATGCTTGGAAAGCTCCATCAGAGTAAATAGTCCAAGTTTCTTCACTTGACTTCTCCGGAGCCCATGTTGCAGGGGGAGTCCACTTTGCCACGAAGTCGGCCAATACTTGCGACTTAATTGCTGTTCTTGCAAGAAAAGATATGCCGAAGGGTGCTAACTCAACAGCCCACTTCCCAATTCTTCCAGTGGAATCCTTACTTCGGAGCATATCTCCCAAAGGATACGAAGTTGGTACAATGACATTATGTGCCAAGAAATAATGCCTTAGCTTCCTTGAAGCCATTATCAGAGCATAAACGAATTTCTCAAGCTCAGAATATCTTGTTTTTGCTCCGGACAATGCTTCGGACACAAAATAAACTGGATTTTGTACCAACTTCCCGTTGAAATCAACCTCTCTGACAAGGACTGCACTGACAACAGAGCCAGTAGCTGCAAGGTAGAGGAGTAGGGTTTCGTCCGCAATAGGCACTGTGAGTGTAGCAAGGTTATTGAGATAATTTTTAATATCTTCGAAGCTCTTTTGACACTCCGGTGTCCATGCAAAATCTTCGGATCCTTTCAATGCTTTGAAAATAGGCAAACATCTCTCCGCAGACCTTGCCAGAAATCTGCTAAGTGCTGCTAGACGACCGGTCAGCTTTTGCACTTGCTTTAAATTTTCTGGGGGAGCCATCTTCTGCAACTCAGTTATCTGAGTGGGGCTAGCTTCGATTCCTCTGCTTGAAACTAGGTACCCTAACAATTTTCCAGCCTGCGCCCCGAAGATACATTTTTCGAGGTTGAGACAGATCCCACATGCCCGAAGGCTATTGAATGTTTCTGCTAAGTCTAGGCTATGCTGGTGCTTTAAAGCACTCTTTATTACAATATTAACCATATAGGCCTCTACATTACGACCTAATTGATGACCTAGAGCCTTAGCAATTAACCTCGAAAATGTAGCCCCAGCATTTCTTAAGCCAAAAGGCATTCTTACATAACAAAAGACTCCTGAAAGAGTTACGAAGCTTGTCTTGATTTCATCTTCGCGCTTAAACCAAATTTGATGATAGCCTGAATACGCGTCGAGGAAGCTTAACAACTCCGAACCAGCAGTGGAGTCGACCAACTGATCAATGCGGGGCATGGGGTAGGGGTCACGGGGGCATGCTTTATTCAGAGATGTAAAATCAATACACATGCGCCACTTCCCTAAAGATTTCTTCTTAATGAAGACTGGGTTGGCTAACCACTCCGTATGAGACACTTCCCTGATAATCCCAGCCTTCAGCAACTTTTCAACTTCGTCTTTATCAAGGACAGCTCTCTCCGCGGACATCTTTCGGAGTCCTTGCCTAACAGGCCGAGCCTTCGGGTTCACAAGTAAACTATGTTCAATAATGTCCCGACTGACTCCGGTGATGTCTTCATCAGACCAAGCAAAGACATCCAAATTTTTCTCAACTACTTTTTCTAAGGAGGCAGCAACTTCTGGAGGCATGTCTTTACCAAATTGAAATGAATATTCCTTGCCAAAGACTTGGTAAAGACTTGCCTCCAGAAGTTGCTGCCTCCTTAGAAAAAGTAGTTGAGGAAAATTTGGATGTCTTTGCTTGGTCTGATGAAGACATTACCAGAGTCAGTCGGGACATTATTGAACACAGTCTACTTGTGAACCCAAAGGCTCGGCCTGTTAGGCAAGGACTCCGAAAGATGTCTGCGGAGAGAGTTGTCCTTGCTAAAGACGAAGTTGAAAAGTTGCTGAAGGCTGGGATTATCAAAGAAGTGGCTCATACGGAATGGTTAGCCAACCCAGTCTTTGTTAAGAAGAAATCTTCCGCGAAGTGGCACATGTGTATTGATTTTACATCTCTGAATAAAGCATGCCCCCGCGACCCCTACCCCATGCCTCGAATTGATCAATTGGTCGACTCCACTGCTGGTTCGGAGTTATTAAGCTTCCTCGACACATATTCAGGCTATCATCAAATTTGGTTTAAGCGCGAAGATGAAATCAAGACAAGCTTCGTAACTCCTTCAGGAGTCTTTTGTTATGTAAGAATGCCTTTTGGCTTAAGAAATGCCGGGGCTACATTTTCGAGGTTAATTGCTAAGGCTCTAGGTCATCAATTAGGTCGTAATGTAGAGGCCTATATGGATAATATTGTAATAAAGAGTGCTTTAAAGCACCAGCATAGCCTAGACTTAGCAGAAACATTCAATAGCCTTCGGGCATGTGGGATCTGTCTCAACCCCGAAAAATGTATCTTCGGGGCGCAGGCTGGAAAATTGTTAGGGTACCTAGTTTCAAGCAGAGGAATCGAAGCTAGCCCCACTCAGATAACTGAGTTGCAGAAGATGGCTCCCCAGAAAATTTAAAGCAAGTGCAAAAGCTGACCGGTCATCTAGCAGCACTTAGCAGATTTCTGGCAAGGTCTGCGGAGAGATGTTTGCCTATTATCAAAGCATTGAAAGGGTCCGAAGATTTTGCATGGACACCGGAGTGTCAAAAGAGCTTCGAAGATATTAAAAATTATCTCAGTAACCTTGCTACACTCACGGTGCCTGTTGCGGACAAAACCCTACTCCTCTACCTTGCAGCTACTGGCTCTGCTGTCAGTGCAGTCCTTGTCAGAGAGGTTGATTTCAACGGGAAGTTGGTACAAAATCCAGTTTATTTTGTGTCCGAAGCATTGTCCGGAGCAAAAACAAGATATTCTGAGCTTGAGAAATTCGTTTATGCTCTAATAATGGCTTCAAGAAAGCTAATGCATTATTTCTTGGCACATAATGTCATTGTACCAACTTCGTATCCTTTGGGAGATATGCTCCGAAGTAAGGATTCTACCGGAAGAATTGGGAAGTGGGCTGTTGAGTTAGCACCCTTCGGCATATCTTTTCTGGCAAGAACAGCAATTAAGTCGCAAGTATTGGCCGACTTCGTGGCAAAGTGGACTCCCCCTGCAACATGGGCTCCGGAGAAGTCAAGTGAAGAAACTTGGACTATTTACTCTGATGGAGCCTTCCAAGCATCTGGAGCAGGCGTGGAGCAGTGATAATTTAGCCTTCAGGGCAAAGGACAAAGTACTCCGCAAGACTCAACTTTAAGTCTACCAATAATACAGCGGAGTATGAAGGAATTTTATTGGGACTTCGAAAAGCTCGTGCTCTAGGTGCTACAAGAGTTGTTGTTAAAACAGATTCTCAGATTGTAGCAGGGCACGTAGACAAGAGTTTCCAAGTCCGACACCCACAGCTTGCAAAGTACTTAGATGAAATCCGAAAGATCGAAGCAGCATTTAAAGGGATTTCCATTCGGAGTATACCTAGAGCAGAAAATATGCAAGCTGACATCTTAGCGAAAGCTGCAGCCGGAGCTATGGACATAACCGAAGAAGCTTTTTATGAAGAACTCAGTACACCTTCGGTACCACAAATTCCTACTGCAGAAGTCCTTTGCATTCCAAGTACAGATTGGCGAAGTTCAATCATGGAAGTGTTGCAAGGAGAGGCAAATATGTCCGAAGGGCCAAGACTTTGCGGTAGCCATCTGGCCCCTCGAGCTTTGGCAGGAAAAACACTTCGCTAGGGGCTTTATTGGCCTACAATAGTAGCTGATGCGGAGAGCTTTGTCCGCACTTGCCAAGGATGTCAGTGGATGGGACGAAGGAGTCATCGCCCACCAACAACCCTTCAAGTCATAGCTCCGGTATGGCCCATGGCCAGATGGGGCATGGATCTTATTGGTCCCTTCCCAACAGCAAAAGGAAATTTGAAGTTCATAGTGGTAGCAATTGAATACTTTTCAAAGTGGGTCAAAGCAGAGCCCCTAACAGCTATCACTTCAAACAATGTACAGAAATTTTTCTGGAAGAATATCATTTGCCGGTTCGGAGTGCCTAGACAACTCACAGTTGACAATGGAACACAATTCGACGCAGAACCTTTCAAGAAATTTTTTGAAGATCTAGGCATTTAGCTATGATTTGCTGCGGTGCGACATCCTCAGTCTAACGAAGCTGTAGAAAGAGCCAATGGTAATATTTTGTCAGGGTTAAATCGAAGGATAGTAGGATTGGCAAAAGGACTCTGGACCGAAGAACTTCCGAAGATTTTGTGGTCCATTCGGACCACTCAAACGAGGTCCACGAGTTTCACTCCATTCAGACTATTATTCGGAGATGAAGTTATGACACCAACAGAGCTCAAAGGAGGATCACTTCGCAGCACCGAACCGGAAGTAGAAGGAGAAAGACAAGCTTCGCTGGATTTAACAGAGGAGACAAGACTTCGAGCTGTGGCAAATTTGGCAAAGTATCAGCAGCAGACGAAGGCTTGGTTCGACCCAAAGGTCAGGATTAATGAACTTAGGCCGGGTCATCTCGTTTTGCGAAGTATCATAGCACCAGGAAAATTAGGTAATAAATGGGAAGGTACATACTTAATTGTGCGCTCAGGACGTCCTCGTTCTTTTAAATTAGCTAATTTGGAAGGTGAAGAGTTAGCGCATACATGGCATGCGGAGCACCTAAAGTGATACTTCGCATAAGGGCTCCTTGTAATCATTTGTAAGCACTTTCCGAATTAATAAAGCATATGATTCAGATAATGCCTACCCCTCATAAACTTCCCACTTCCGAGTGGATGCACTGGAATAGCGGAGTTGACCGAGAGGGAAGTGTCATTAATTTGAATCATATTTTCGGACTTCGGACCACTGGTCCGAAGTTTTCGAGGTGGTGGGCTGACATAATCCAGAGTCCAAGCCACCGGCTTGAAGACATCCGTAAAAGAGCCCGAGACCACAGAATGTGGAGTCCAAGCCAACGGCTGGAAGACATCCGCAAAAAGAGCCGAAGGAGGCCAAAACAAAGCAGAGTTTGAGTCATGAGCTTCGAATGTCTGTTAAGAAAGTCCAAAGTGACAAATCATGTAGGACACTAAAGTATCCGGGAAGTTGTCCAAAGTGATTTCTTTCAAAAAAACATAAGGTACTAAGTTACCAGTCTTCAGACTACAAATAGTCGAAGGCATTTTATAAGATTTTAATCAATCTTTAAATTGATGAGGGGTTCTGAACCCCCAAAATTGTACTCCTAAGTTTTTCTTTGCGCCTAACCATCTTTGAATACAGTTCTAAGTTGCTTACGCCCAAAGAGGGGCTAGTAAATAAGGAGACAATTTTAAATCGATATTTATTATTCGAACAAATATGATTACATCATGAAAAATTGGTATCTATACCAAGAAGGAATCGAAGACCCCTTCGATCTCTAGAGCTAGGGTTGGAACGACTAGTTCCAGAGCCAGGAGTTCTAACAACTTTGCGTTTAACTCTCCTCTCTCCCTTCGAAGCTCTAAAGTCTTTTTATTCTTGTTGAAGCTCGGCCCATGTTCGAAGTCGTTCGGGGCTCCTTTCCCAGCTTCCAAGTTCTTCAGGATTTTTATCTTGAGTTTTATCTTCGTCTTCGGACCATACAATGTCTTCGAAAGATGATGTTTCCAAGCTAACTTCTTTTTCTTCCTCTTTAATACAAGATAATATGTCTTTGCTTACTTCGGACGTAATCGCTCCAGAGCTATCCCGAGGAACTAAAAATCGAGGGCGCTTGTGAAGTTTTAAGATATCGAAGGTAGCCCATATTAAGCGGAGTTCGTAGTTAATGTCTAACACTTCGACATCTTCCATATGAGGCAAAGCCTAAAAAACATGATAAACAAATTTTCATTCATAAACGTACAAAAGCATAATGCTTTACATAGTCGAAGATCCTAAGATAATTCTAAACCTGCGGGTTTGGCGGAGGCTGACTGCTCGAAGCTTGGGCCCGAGCTTGCTTCTGGCGTTGCCCTTCGTCAATCCAGGCCTTGATCGCAGAGCGACCTTCGGCTCTCCATGAAGTTTGAAAGGCTTGCCAAGAAGCGGCCACACCTTCGGAAGGAGTAAGGAGCTGGTTGTTATCAAAAGTAATGGGAGCTACCCCTGCGCTCGGAGT
Organism: Zizania palustris; assembly: GCA_019279435.1. NCBI lineage: Eukaryota > Viridiplantae > Streptophyta > Magnoliopsida > Poales > Poaceae > Zizania > Zizania palustris. Next base: position 43,307,547 of record JAAALK010000285.1, on the reverse strand, counting down.
TATCGATTGGCCCAGATCTTCGTAGTAACGAAGTATGCCGATAGCAGCCACTTGTCCGGAGATTTATCCATACCGAATGCCTGTTGTCTTCATTTGCTTCGCTGCTCCTTGGCTCCTCTTCAACCGTCGCAGCAGGGAGATGTTGTCATCCGAAGGAAGCATCCCAGTAGTACCAAAGTACTCCAGAACGCCTAGCAATTGGTCCATGACCTCCGCAGCTACCTTCTCCGTCTTCAGCTTATCTTCAATTAAGGCATCCTTCGTCAAAGTCAATTCTCTTACTACTCCAGAGAGCCTAGCTGCCTCCATAGCTAAAGAATTCTTCTGATTGAGTAGCTGGCTAGCTTCTTCAGCAGCTTTGGCTTTTTCTTCTTGGAGCCTGTTGGACCGGAAACGTCGACCAGAGGGGGGTGAATGGGAGCTTTTAAAATTTCAGGCTAAAAAGTAGCCTTCTGTTTTAATTCAGTCTACTGTGGAACAGGGTTCGAACACACCCTTCGAAGTTAAGGTTCGGAGGTATTAGATGGCTCCGAACGCAGGCTTCGCAAGGAGTAAAAGTCTGAAGTCAAGCAGACTTCGCTCCACCCACAACCCCGAAAACAACTCTGCTAAGTCAGTGCAGGCTCCGCACACAAGGTGCTTTGAGCAGGCTTCGCACTTCACCCTTCGCAAGAGTGGACTACCCTCAGAGGACTTTGACCTAATACTTAGCGACAGCAACTGGTGCTGGGCTTCGTACTGCGAAGGTCTAAATGCACACTATGCAGACTTCGCTAAGGGCTCCGACACGAGAAGCAAAACGGGCTTCGATCAGGGCTTCGCTAGTAAGTAGCGAGGTCTAGCCTCTTGTTACACAGAGCGAACGCACACTGAAACGCACACTTCGCACAAGACACACTTCGCCTAGACAGGATTCGGTGCACTACTACAAGCGAGGTATGCAAACAAGCTCAAGCAGAAACACAACACAGAAGCAGGGCTTCGCTGCTTGAACAAGGAACACAATAAAAGAACTCACTGAATGAATACAAAGAGTGGTGGCTAGTACTGGAGCTCAACAGTAAATGCTCAAAGTGTTAAATGTTACCTACCCAGCCCCCATATTTATAGCCACTATTCACCCAAGTGAATTGACTACTTTACCCCTAGGGTTTACATCGGTTTTGTCTCTAAAGAAAAAAGGGGTACAAAAGTTAGTCAACTTTATTTGGAGGCTTCTCTGTCATCTTTGCAGAGGGGACAACGTCAGCTTTTTGCAGAGCAGACAATGTCAGCCTTTGAAGTCTTTGACCTTTATGGAGCCCCCCTTCTCACGCGAGGGGTGCGGTAGCTTCGGTGAGAAGCCTTGATCCTGACAGCCTTCGCTTCACCGAAGTCAGCCTCCGATACAATAACGGTTTTGAGCCGAAGCCGTCAAAGCCCTTGGGCCTTCGCACCAACAACTTCGGAGTGGACCACCACGGCTTCGCAGCTACTCCCAGCTCGAACTCCGTCAGTCCGTGTACCGAAGCCATGCATGGCCGAAGCACCACAAGTAGACCTCGCTCTGGAGCTAGCCTCGCTCCGAAGCCTGCGTCACTCCGAAGCCCTCCTTCGGAGTACCACCCTTCGAAGTCCCTCCTTCGTCCAAGGTCTCCGCACGAAGCATTCCATGAGCACTTCGTTGCAGTGTCTCTCCCCGAGCACACTCCTCGACGAGCCTCACCCGGACCATGCCTTCGACGCACCTCGACTTCTGAGACCTTCGTCGGGTACCTTCGAGTGTCTCCCTCCGGAGCACACCTCGAACACCTTGCCTCTACTGAGGACTTGATCCACCCTACTCCGAAGTCACTTCTTCCGGAGTACCCTTCGAAGTGCCTCGCCCCTGAGGACTTCGTCTCGGAGTACCTTCACCCGGAGCCACGCTCCGCACTTACTACCTTCACCTGGCGCAACTCGACCTGAGGACCGACCTAGACCCCTTCGCAGCCACCGTGATGGAGCTCCCCGCTCCACTGGCAACAAGCCTCCCGCTTGACCCAGGTTCACCTTCTACGAACCGTCCGTCGCCTCCGCAATCCCCTGCGCACCATAGACAAACAAACAAGTGTATCCAGTACTCCGGAGACCTCTCCGGGTTAGCAACCTTCGGCACACACTCTGGTGTACCGCCCAAAGTATCGAGACCTTCGGTACAAACCCAGTCATCGTGTACTGTCGGACCCCTCCGACAGGCACACTCCGCTGCAGCAACAAAACCCACTGAAACCTTCGGTGAAACAGCCTCCGAACCCTTCGGAGAACCAACCTCCGAACCCCTTCGGAGGTACCCCTTCGAAACAGAGGTTAAACACAGTCAATCACTCATCACAGACTCCGAAACCAACCCTTGGTTTCTCAATCTCCCCCTTGATGAGTGCATTGACAACCAAATTCAAGTTCAAGAAAATTTAAAGAATTTCAGCACACAAGTGACCATAAAAACTCAGAAACGAGCCAAATCATGTCACTTGACAAATGAATTTTTCTCCCCCTTTTCAAAAGAGTAAAAGCCCCTTCGGCAAATCTCCCCTTTTTCAAGATAAAACTCCCCCTGTGAAAATTATACCGTTTTGCAACAGAGAACTCAAATTTCTCCCTCTTTGGCAATGCAAGCATCAAGGAGCATTTAAAAGATGCATAGCTTCGAAATGGGCAGAGTTGCAAAGACATATAAAGCAAAAATATGCCAATACATAATACCAAATATCATGTGCTCAGCTCAATTTAACATTCTCTAAAAACATGATGACAGCATGTGATTTTGTCATTTTGAAATAAAAGCATCACCACTCGATCATGGTAACTAGACAAGTTCAGACCAATGTGCAATGGTGAGCAGTCTAGAATAGAGTAGTGCGACAAACAAACCCAACTGGATCTTTTCACTTGAAGCATGCAAATCATGGAGTTTTTGATTTTAATTAAGTGAACCAATTTTTAGCACTTGATGAACATCCATGAGTAAGTAGAACAATTTTTCAAGTTGCAATTTTTAGCATCCAAAGATAAATGTCTTGCTATCAAGCAGATAAAAGATAGCTAAAGCAGTCCTGCCTATACATGCTAGATACAAGATTGAGCAGTGAGCATGATTTGAGTTTGGAAAGAAAACATCATGCACATTAATGTTTCAGATAAATTAAAAAGAGCTGAGCTGTCATGATTTCATGAATTAAAATGAGGCATATAAGTGCAACAGATGTAAATGCAATTCCACACAAGATGTGCATATGCAAGATAATTAAAATCAGCCCCCCTCACAAAATGCCATACGGGTGACAAATACTAAGTTCCCCACGCAAGTAGGCAAATCGAGAAGCATCGAGGGGTTTTGTGAAAATGTCGGCTAGCTGGTGTTGGGTATCAACATATTGAAGTTCAATATCACCCTTCTCATTATGATCTCTGAGAAAATGATATCGCACATCAATGTGTTTGGTTCTGGAGTGCTGAACCGGGTTGTTTGCAATACAAATAGCACTAGTGTTATCACAGAAAAGTGGAACACTCTTGTAATCTAACCCAAAATCCCGCAAAGTGGAAGCCATCGACAAAATCTGAGAGCAACAGCTAGCTGCAGCAACATATTCGACCTCAGCCGTCAATTGTGCAACACTAGACTATTTGTGGGAAGACCAGCAAACCAGAGAAGTACCCAGAAAATGACAAGTACCAGAGGTACTCTTCCTATCAATCCTACACCCAGCAAAATCCGCATCTAAATAACCTCGAAGACATAAAGAGGATGATGCTAAATACAATATGCCAAATTCGAGGGTATGTTTGAGATACCTGAGAATGCATTTTACCGCTTGGCGGTGCGAAGCTCGTGGTGAAGCCTGAAAACGAGCGCACAGACACACTGCGAAGTGTATGTCCGGCCTCGTAGCAGTCAAGTAGAGGAGGGAGCCGATCATGCTTCAGAACTCCTTCTGATCTACGGCTTCTCCATCTTCGTCAGGATCCAATGCTACAGATGTAGCCATTGGAGTGGCGAGAGGCTTCGCATCGGCCATGTCGAATTTCTTGAGTAGGTCCTTGGTGTACTTCGTCTGGTGGACGAAAGTACCTTGTTTGCTTTGCTTGATTTTTAAACCAAGGAAAAAGGTGAGTTCACCCATCATGGACATTTCAAACTCACTGCTCATGATATCTGCAAACTCGGCAACCAAAGCATGAGAAGAGCCACCAAAGATGATATCATCCACATAAATCTGAACTAAGAGGAAATCTTTGCCATGCTTGAGAGTAAACAGGGTTTTATCAACAGAGCCCATCAAATACCCCCGCTCAAGCAGAAAAGACTTAAGTCTGTCATACCAAGCCCGAGGGGCCTGCTTGAGTCCATAAAGAGCCTTATGAAGTTTAAGGACTTTATGTGGGTATTTGGGGTTTTCAAAACCAGGGGGTTGTTTTACATAAACATCTTCACCTATGAAGCCATTAAGAAAATCACTTTTGACATCCATTTGATAGAGTTTGAATCCCTGGGATGTCGCAAAGGCAAGAAAAATCCTAATGGCCTCAAGGCGAGCAACAGGTGCAAAAGTTTCAGTAAAATAAATCCCTTCTAGTTGAGAATAACCTTGAGCTACAAGTCTAGCCTTGTTTCTAACTATAGTCCCATCCTCCCCTTGTTTGTTTTTGAAAATCCATTTTGTTCCAATGAAATGAACATTTGGTGGAGGATCAACTAAAGTCCAGACTTGGTTTCTCTCAAAATTTTCAAGTTCTTCATGAATGACATTGATCCAACTAGAATCAGAAAGTGCATGACTAACATCTAAGGGCTCGAAGGAAGCAACAAAAGTCGAATCAATGAAATGAGCATGAGAACGTGTTACCCTTTGATCAAGCTCACCAATGATCTGCTCGGGAGGATGCATCCGTTGAACATGGTATGGAGCCTCGCGACGGGATGCAGTCCGCCCCTCAACTTGTGCGTTGGAGTGGTCCAAGATGACCGATGTTGAGGTAGTCGCTTCGGGACCTTGTGCCGAAGTAGTCGAAGCGGGGTCGGCTTCAGGGGTTGACGTCGAGGGTAGTAAGGGTTCATCCTCGAAATCTCCGGGATCCTCTTCTTCGAAGATGGTCTGTTCCATGTCGTGTTCATTTGCCTGTTCAAATGCAGAACTAACAGAGGGGGTTGATTCATCAGAAGTCACATCACATGACTCGATGACAGTGTTAGTTTCCAAATTATAAACACGATAAGAATGACCATGTGTAGTGTAACCCAAAAAGATCCCGTCAGAAGAGCGCGACTCAAATTTATCCAAATTACCACGTTTTAGGATGAAGTAGCGACAGCCGAATACTCGAAGATGAGTAACCTTGGGCTATCTCCCAAAACGTAGCTCATAAGATGTCAAGTTTAAAATTGAGCGCAAGAATATTCGGTTTGAGATGTAACAAGCAGTGTTCATGGCCTCAGCCCAGAATTTTCTAGGAGTCCTATGCTCATCGAGCATCGTCCTAGCCATCTCAACCAAAGTGCGGTTCTTTCTCTCAACAACACCATTCTGTTGAGGAACCCGCGGAGGAGAGAATTGATGTTCTATGCCATGCTCCATGCAAAAGTCAACAAAGAGACTGTTTTTGAACTCGGTGCCATTATCACTTCGAATGAATTTCAATGCACCTGGGAGTTCAGTAAAAGTCTCAAAGCCAAGCTCCGAAAGTGTGAAAACAGTTCATCCTTGCTGACAAGAAAGAAGACCCAAGAGTAGCGAGAGAAATCGTCGACAATAACTAGTACATACCACTTGCCGCCTAAAGAACTAACCCGAGAAGGACCTACAGTGTCCTTGTGGAGAAGTTCTCCGGGTTGTTCAGTCATCACTGTGGTGACTGGTGAATGCGAAGCGGCAATCATCTTTCCATGTCGACAAGGAGCGCAAACTAAATTCTTCTCAAACTTGAGCTTGGGCAATCCTCGGATCAGACCTAGGGCACTCAGTCGAGCGAGCAACTCAAAGCTCATATGTCCTAGTCTCCTATGCCACTTCCAAAGCTCAGAAGTAGAATGTACAACAAGACAATGAGAAGAACCAGATGACTCTGAAAAATCAGCTCCAAAAACTCTCCCAACTCTAAAGATCTTACAAACCACAACGCCATCAGAATTGAGCACTTGCGAAGTATCACGATGAAATCGCACTTCGAAGCCCTCATCAAGCAACTGAGATACAAACAGCAAATTGTATCCCAAGTTTTCAACCAAAGCAACATCTTTGAGAGTGAAGTTCGAGTTAATTCTTACCACAACTTTACCTTTCACTCTACTCCTTCGATTGTTGCCGAAGGTGATATGCTCCCTTTGCTCGGTTGTTGTGAGGCTGGAGAACCATGCTGCATCTCCGGTCATATGGCGCGAACAACCGGAGTCCATGATCCACGTGCCCTCCAAGCCTTGGTCTGTCGCCTACACATGATAAGAGAATCTCGATCGCTCAGTGCTAGGGTGAGTGAAAATATGACGAGGCATCCAGCACTGAGTGACACGAGTAGTAGGCACAGTAAAAGTAGACTGTCTACGCATAGGATAATCAGAATGATGCAAAGTGCGAGGTCTACCTACATGCTGTGAATGAACAACATGACGAGGTCTCCTACTCTGACGAGGTACAAAGCTACTCGCCCGGGGTCTACCACCATATGGAATATGGTGAACACCTCGAGGAGCAAAACCTCTCCGAGAAGCACGAGGAGCCTCAAAAACAGGATGATAGTAAAACTCAGACTCATGCATACCTAAAGATGGGTAATGCATGTCCTGGTAACTCATCGCCTGAGAGCGTCGCTCATCCTTGATGCGACGAAAACAGAACCCAACCAAATGACCCGCCCGCTGACAGTAGGAACAATGAAAAATTCTCCTAGGGGCACTCTCATGGGTCTTAGGAGCAACTCTCACATGCTCCTTGGGCTTCTGTTGAGTGGTTTTCTTTGGAGGGATTTTCTTGGCAGGAGGAGTGGTTTTCTTTTGAGCTCGGGTAGGTTTTTTGGCTGATGGAGTGTCTAACAGAGCTCTCTCTTTCTCTAGGGTAGTGAGAGAGGTAAAAACAGTTTTGTCTCCACTATCTGAAGGAATCCTCTCAAAACCCAAACCTAGAGCTAACCCTGCTCTGTCAGCACACATCTTGGTCTTGGCCAAGAGCTAATCCATCCTACCCTTTTCCTCAGTGCATTTGTTAACCACGGAAAGAAGGTATTCATTTTCAGACATGAGGTTCTCCGCTCGCTCTCTAACAGTGCCTAGCTAGTCCTTAAGGGTTATGCAAGTGTCACAAACAGGTTGCACATCCTTAGAACTACCGGCCCTCTCCAATCTAGCCTCTAAATCATTAACATGTTTATCACGTAAATTAATGCTCTCGCGCAATAAAGAACAGTTCATGCATTCAATACTATCATGAGGTCTAGAATCCACCACCAAAAGTTGCTTCTGTGCAGTCTCAAGCTCAGAAAGAGTTTGAGCATGTACAGAACGCAACTGAGCAAGCTCACCCATGACAACATTACAAGATTCACATTCAGCATCATTTACTTTAGACTTAAGCATGGCATACTCAGTAGAAACAGATTCTAGCCTAAGTCTAAGGTCTTTTCTTTCTCTAGTGGCTTGGACAAGTAATCTATCCTGACCAAGAACTACTTCATTTAGTTCATCTAATTTAATTAATAGCTGGTCAGATGATAGTGGTACCTCAGATGAGTCAAGCTCATCGCCGCTGTGATCGCTATCGGCCATGAAGCAAAGGCCGGTGAAGTCTCGTCCCTTCTTGTCCTTCTTGTCCTCCTTCCTTGGGGACTCCTCCTCCTCAGAGCTCGACTCCTCAGTTGAGGAAGTGTCGATGTCGCTGAGAGCAGCAACAAATGCTCTGGAAGCGTCTTTGGCTACTCTTTTAGCCACCTTGCCGCGCTTGTCCTTCACAAAGGGTTTCCTCTCCTTTTTGTGGTATTTGGGGCGCTCACTCTCATCTCTCTTTTTGAGCTTAGGGCAATTGGCCTTGATATGAGAAGTGTCGCCACACTCAAAGCAACCACTAAAACCACTTCTCCTCTAATCCCATCTCTCATGGTGAAAACGGGTGAACCTTCTAGCAATGAGAGCAAGCTCATCATCATCCAGAGTATCCACCTGCTCCTTTGTGATGGAGACCAGGGAGGACAAAGGAAAACCATCTGCAAGAACACAAGTACCAGATGTGTTTGGTTCTGCAGTGGTGCCACGACTAGTGCTAGAAACCAATGCCAATGGCTGTTGCAAGGAGTTTCTGTGCACCGCAAGAGATGCCTTGGCAATCTCTGTGGACTTCAGCTTGCTGAAGAGCTCATCACAGGTCAATGTGTCATAACCTACGGACTCCTCAATGCTGGATATCTTCACTTCCCATATGCTACGGTCAAGAGCATAGAGAAGCTTGATAGCCCTATTATGATCATTGTAAGCAAGTGTCCCGTTGGACCGCAAGTTACTCACTATCGCATCAAAGCGAGAAAACATGACATCTATAGATTCACCAGGTGCCTGCACAAACAGCTGATACTGTTGATTGTATGTGCTTTGGTGCCTGGCCTTGATCTATGTAGAGCCCTCATGAAAAATAGTGAGTGTTGTCCAAATTTCTCTAGCAGTCCTAAGGTGCTGCACCCTATCAAACTCACTCCGGCTCAAACCAATGAACAATATATTCCTAGCCTTGGAGTTGGAATTATACAGATCTTTCTCTGTTTGAGAGGTGCGAGTATCAGGGATGGAGTATTGTGAGTCCACAATCTCCCAAATTGCACTTCCTTGGCTTAGCAAGTAAGCCTCCATGCGCACCTTCCAGTATGCAAAGTCAGTCCCATCGAACAGAGGAATTTTACTAACTCTGTCCATGTCGCCAACAGATCACAAAACCGGTTAAGGTCAACTAGTGATCTTAACCTGCTCTGATACCAAATTTTGGACCGGAAACGGCGACCAGAGGGGGGTGAATGGGAGCTTTTAAAATTTCAGGCTAAAAAGTAGCCTTCTGTTTTAATTCAGTCTACTGCGGAACAGGCTTCGAACACACCCTTCGAAGTTAAGGTTTGGAGGTATTAGATGGATCCGAACGCAGGCTTCGCAAGGAGTAAAAGTCGGAAGTCAAGCAGACTTCGCTCCACCCACAACCCCGAAAACAACTCTGCTAAGTCAGTGCAGGCTCCGCACACAAGGTGCTTTGAGCAGGCTTCGCACTTCACCCTTCGCAAGAGTGGACTACCCTCTGAGGACTTTGACCTAATACTTAGCGACAGCAACTAGTGCTGGGCTTCGTACTGCGAAGGTCTAAACGCACACTATGCAGACTTCGCTAAGGGCTTCGACACGAGAAGCAAAACGGGCTTCGATCAGGGCTTCGCTAGTAAGCAGCGAGGTCTAGACTCTTGTTACACAGAGCGAACGCACACTGAAATGCACACTTCGCACAAGACACACTTCGCCTAGACATGCTTCGGTGCACTACTACAAGCGAGGTATGCAAACAAGCTCAAGCAGAAACACAACACAGAAGCAGGGCTTCGCTGCTTGAACAAGGAACACAATAAAAGAACTCACTGAATGAATACAAAGAGTTGTGGCTAGTACAGGAGCTCAACAGTAAATGCTCAAAGTGTTAAATGTTACCTACCCAGCCCCCATATTTATAGCCACTATTCACCCAAGTGAATTGACTACTTTACCCCTAGGGTTTACATCAGTTTTGTCTCTACAGAACAGAGGGGTACAAAAGGTAGTCAACTTTATTTGGAGGCTTCTCTGTCAGCTCTGCAGAGGAGACAGCGTCAGCTTTTTGCAGAGCAGACAATGTCAGCCTTTGTAGTCTTTGACCTTTCTGGAGCCCCCCTTCGCACGCGAGGGGTGCGGTAGCTTCAGTGAGAAGCCTTGAGCCTGACGGCCTTCGCTTCACCAAAGTCAGCCTCCGATACAATGATGGTTTTGAGCCGAAGCCGTCAAAGCCCTTGGGCCTTCGCACCAACACCTTCGGAGTGGACCACCACGGCTTCGCAGCTACTCCCAGCTCGAACTCCATCAGTCCGTGTAGCGAAGCCATGCATGGCCGAAGCACCACAAGCCAACCTCGCTCTGGAGCTAGCCTCGCTCCAAAGCCTGCGTCACTCCGAAGCCCTCCTTCGGAGTACTACCCTTCGAAGTCCCTCCTTCGTCCAAGGTCTCCGCACGAAGCATTCCACGAGCACTTCGTCGCATTGTCTCTCCCCGAGCACACTCCTCGACGAGCCTCACCGAGACCCTGCCTTCGACGCACCTCGACTTCTGAGACCTTCGTCAGGTACCTTCGAGTGTCTCCCTCCAGAGCACACCTCGAACACCTTGCCTCTGCTGAGGACTTGATCCACTCTACTCCGAAGTCACTCCTTCCGGAGTACCCTTCGAAGCGCCTCGCCCCCGAGGACTTCGTCTCGGAGTACCTTCACTCGGAGCCACGCTCCGCACTTACTGCCTTCACCTGGCGCAACTCGACCCGAGGACCGACCTAGACCCCTTCGCAGCCACCGTGACGGAGCTCCCCGCTCCACTGGAACCAAGCCTCTCGCTGGACCCAGGTTCACCTGCTACGAACTGTCCATCGCCTCCGCAATCCCCTACGCACCACAGACAAACATACAAGTGTATCCAGTTCTCCGGAGACCTCTCCGGGTTAGCAACCTTCGGCACACACTCCGGTGTACCGCCCAAAGTACCGAGACCTTCGGTACAAACCCAGTCATCGTGTATTGTCGGACCCCTCCGACAGGCACACTCCGCTGCAGCAACCAAACCCACCGAACCCTTCGGTGAAACAGCCTCCGAACCCTTCGGAGAACCAACCTTCGAACCCCTTCGGAGGTACCCCTTCAAAACAAAGGTTAAACACAGTCAATCACTCATCACAGACTCCGAAACCAAACCTTGGTTTCTCAGAGCCTAACAAGCTCAGCCCCTGCAGTAGCATGCTCCAGCCGCATCTTTTCCATTTCTGCTCGAAGCACAATTTTTTCTGCGTCGAGCGGTTTGTTCGCAGCTTCCAAGCCTTGTATGGCCCTGCGCTCCGTTGAAACCATGTTGTCCAAGTGGGCCACCCGACCTTCGGAGATAGTAAGATTTCGTTGAAGAGTTGCATTTTCCTCTCGAAGACGAATGTTTCCACGTTCATTTGAGATGTTCGCAGCTCGGGCCAAGACTGTTTGCTGCGAAAAGGAAAAACCAAGGAGAGAAATTATTTGTATATAAATTTGATGTTGTTTTGCAGATACTTCGTACCTGGTATGCTGCACGTTCCATGGCAACATTAAGCTCTGAACTCTCCGCCTCCCTCAAGATGGCCACCAAGTCCGTCTCCCCGACATTGCGACTAGCTCGATCCAAAGGTTCGAGCAAAGTTCGAAGCCCAGTTCTTCGCTCCAAGAAAGGAGCTAGAAGAGGGAGCATGCTCAAGGCTTGCTGGTCATCTTCGTTTGGCGAAGGCCCGGAGTGCTGAGCCGTGTTTTTTGGAGCCCCGGCAGACTGGCCCCCCTCAGTAGATTGGCTTCCGTCTGTTGACTCAGACAGAGTTGATCCTGAGCTCGGAGCAGGGAGGGGGTCCATCTTGCCTTTGCCTTTTCCAGGCCCCATTTGAGTGGCTCCTGGAATTGGCTCCAAAGTTGTCGAAGGGAAAAAGAACAAAAGAATTATGCGAAGTTTACCTTTGACATTCTGGCGACGGGTGAGCATTGGGCTGCTTGGCGGGTCGAAGGCTACCCCAAAGTCTTTGTCAGAATCAGCAGTCAAATCTTCCACTATTGGAGCATCCTCGAGAGCAGTCGTTGTTACTTCACCCGGAATCGAAGCTGTAGTGATTTCGACTCCGCTTTCGTCCACAGGAGCTCCGTCTTGAGGTAACTCTTCTTGAGCACCCGGAGTCCTCACTTGCTCGAGGTTAACTTGACGCTCCGGCACGCTCGCAGCATAATCAATATGTGCATCTTTTTGGGCTGCATCCTCGTCAATCAGGCCCACAAGCATCCTGCCTTAATCCTCCAAAGAATCGGAGATTGAAGCTCTTGGGCTTGAAGGCGCAGGAACTCTTGGCTTTCGTGCCATCTTCTTGAGTGGAGTCTTGGCAGAGCTCGAAGCTCCAGCTTCGGCTTTTCTCTTTTTGGGCCCTTTCTCCGAAGGCACCCAATCCACAAGAGGGGGCGCAACAACTTCGAGTAGCCCCCATACTCGGTTGGACCGTTCCCAAGTACCAACCAGCTTAATTCTCCATTCCTTCTCGATCGGAGTTGGGACGCCCAAAATCTTCTCCGAAGCCCGTACAATCTGCTCCGAAGTTATAGGGGCTGAAGAGGCTGAAAAATTTTGCGAAGACCGCCCTCCGAATCTTCCTCGAAGGTGATCGGCCAGTTGGCCATCAGGGGAGGAATTTGAAGCCCGATGAATTCTTCAGCTAAGTCCCGCATACTCAGGCGGTGACTGATATCTTGCAAAGGTCCAGCTAGACGACTACTCGCCCCAACTTCGGCATAAAACCACTTCAAGATCCAGTCGGTGTACCAACTGGCATTGATGGCCTTGGCAGGAAACCGGAGAGCATATTCGTCATGAAGTCTAAAGTTGATGCTTCCAAAGGACACCACCATCTTCTCACCTCCGGGGCCTACGAAGGTCTTCGGCTGGCACGAAGCTCTGTGTAGTGCTGCGAAGATCTCTGCCCTTCCTTCACAACCCTCAGCTCGCAACGCCCATTCGAAATGGCGAGACGTGCTACAGCATTCGGAGAGAGTTGGGGGAGAGTGACATGGAACAAATCCAATACCTCTGCCAAGAAGTCGACTGCCGGAAGCCCTAAGCTAGCTTCGAAGAAGGCTTCGAAAACAACCACTTCTCCAGGTCTTGGTGACGGAATGATTTCCTTCCCAGGTTTGCGAATCATAACCCTGGAACTGATTTTGCCTTCTACTGTGGCCGCAAGCGATTCCCTTTTGCAGGTTGAAGGCCCCAGTTGATAACACTGGTCCGTGTACTTTGTCGACGCTGAGAAGAGGTATTGAGGGCCATGATTTTGGGGATTTCCTGCCGTCGTCGCCATTGTTGCCATTGCTGGTGTCGGAGTCGTCGCCGCCAATGTTGCAGCCGCCGCTGCTGCCGCACCCTGCTGCCGGCCAAGGTTGAAGCTGCTCTAGGACCCTTGAAACTGGTTTTCGCCATTAGATCTCATGGATTGCTTCGGAAGAAGAATGGAGGCTAGGGCTTGATTGATGGTCTGTTTGCACGAAAGCGGTGGAATGGTACTCGAGAAGGGTCTGGGCCCTCTATTTATAGCCCAGACCCCGATTTTTTACCGTTTGCCTATGCCGTTTCACATTCTTAACCGTTAATTTGCTCCGGAATTAACGCATTGCGTAACTTCTGTTAGAAGAAAGAAGCTAACGGCTATTTCTTCCAAGTTTAAAAAAGCTTTCGGACTTTTCGAGTTAGTTCTAAGTTGCTTCGAATGTAATTTTCTTACAAACTGATTCAAAGTTTACATCTCCACATAGTTCGGAGATGGTTTAAATCTGCTAACCCCTACGCATGATTATTTTTCTTGTGTATACTTCTCTCCTATCATTACAGATTTAGCGGAGAAGCGTATTCGAGGGGCTACTATTGGGGGAAAATATTTCATCTTCAGGGTTATTGCAGTAATAGGACAAATGTTGGTGATTAAGTCCAAGATTTCCAGCATATGACTCCGGGGATGCATTGAGTCAAGTTCGAAGTATGATGACAGACTCAAATTCGGAGTATATCTTCGAACTTGAACTCTTCCGAGAGCTTCCTTGCCAGCTAAGATGGAAGACTTATCTTCTTTCTCATTAGATTAGTCTTTTACCATTTTAGCCCTATTAAGGGTACCGAATAGTTTCCACTATGTCGGTTGTAATAGAGGGGTAAAAGGGTCTTTTCCTTAATGTTTGGGCCTATAAATACCCCCCGTTTTACCCTGTAATAGGGACCAAATACAAGTTATTCAATACACACTTTCGAACTATTTTAAGCTATTATCCTTTCAGAGGCTTGGAACAGTTTCCTTCGCAAACACTTCGTTTGTTAGTTTCTAATCTTCAGAAACCTGTTAGCGTAATCTTTTACGCCAACAGGAGCCTAGGTAAGTCTTGGGTTGGCAAGATGCCCTGTGCAATGCTGCGAAGATCTCTGCTCTTCCCTCGCAGCCCTCAGCTCGCAACGCCCATTCGAAGATAGCTAGGCACGCTATTGCATTCGGAGAAAGTCGGGGAAGGGTGACGTGAAATAAATCCAGTACCTTCGCTAGAAAGTCGACTGCCAGAAGTCCTAGCCCCGCTTCGAAGAAAGCTTTGAAGACAACCACTTCTCTAGGCCTTGGCGAAGGAATGACCTCCTTTCCAGGTTTACGGACTATAATCTCTGAACTAATTTTTCCCTCTACTGCTGTTGCGAGCGACTCCCTCTTGCAGGTAGACGGCCCCAGTTGATAAGACTGGTCCGAATACTTCGAAGACGCCGGGAGAAGATCGTGAGGACCAACATTCGGGGGATTCCTTGGTGGCGCCATCACTGTTGCTGCTACTGCCGTCAGAGCTACCACCACTGATGGCGCTGCTGTTGCCGTTGCCACCGTTGCAGCCGCAGCCTGCTACTGGGCTAGGGCCGATGCCACCCCAGGGACTTTGAAGCTTGTCTTCGCCATTGAATCACACTGATTGCTAAAGAAGAAAGATGGAGGTTAGGGTTTGTTTGCACGAAAGTGGTGAGAAGGGTACTCGGGAAGGGTCTGGGTCCTCTATTTATAGCCCAGGCCCACGATTTTTTACCGTTTGTGTTTGCCGTTTCACATTCTTGATCGTTACCCCTTGCGAAGTTAACGCATCGCGTAACTTCCGTTGGAAGAAAAAAGCCAATGTCTATTTCTTCTAAGTCTAAAAAAGCTTTCGAACTCCTCAAGTTAATTCTAAGATAGTTCGAATGTAACTTTCTTAGAAGTTGATTCGAAGTTTTGCATCTCCGCGTATTGTGGAGATTGATTAAATTTGTTAACCCCTACGCATGATTATTTTTATTGCGTATACTGCTCTCCTAACGTTACAGGTCTAGTGGAGAAGCGTATTCGAGGGGCTACTGTTGGGGGAAAATACTTCATCTTCAGGGTTATTGCTATAACAAGACAAAGGCAGGTGATTTAATCGAAGGTTTCCAGCATCCAACTCCGAAAGTGCATCGTATCAAGTTCGAAGTATAAGGACGAGCTCTAGTTCGGAGTATATCTTCGGACATGGACTCTTCCGAGTGCTTCTTTGCCAGCTAGGATGGAAGACTTATCTTCTTTCTCATTAGATTAGTTTTTTACCGTTTTAGCCCTATTAAGGGTACCAAATAGTTTCCACTATGTCGGTTGTAATAGAGGGGTAAAAGGGTCTTTTCCTTAATGTTTGGGCCTATAAATACCCCCCGTTTGACCCTGTAATGAGGATCGAATACTAAGTTATTCAATACACATCTTCGAACTGTTTTGAGCTATTATCCATTCGGAGGCTTAAAATAGTTTGCTTCACAAACACTTCGTTTGTTAGTTTCTAATCTCTAGAAACTTGTTAGCGTAATCTTTTACGCCAACAGATATCATCTTTGGTGGCTCTTCTCATGCTTTGGTTATCGAGTTTGCAGATACCATGAGTAGGGAGTTCGAGATGTCCATGATGGGCGAACTCACATTTTTCCTTGGTTTGCAATCAAGCAAAGCAAACAAGGTACCTTCATCCACCAGACGAAGTACACCAAGGACCTGCTCAAGAAATTCGACATGGCTGATGCGAAGCCCCTTGCCACTCCAATGGCTACATCTATAGCATTGGATCCTGACGAGGATGGAGAAGCCATAGACCAGAAGGATTTCCGAAGCATGATCGGCTCCCTCCTCTACTTTACTGCTACGAGGTCGGACATAAACTTCATAGTATGTTTGTGCGCTCGTTTTCAGGTATCTTAAACATACCTTAGAATTCGGCATTTGGTATTCTGCATCTTCCTCTTTGTGTCTTCGAGGTTATTCCGATGTGGACTTGCTGGGTGTAGGATTGATAGGAAAAGTACCTTTGGTACTTGTCATTTTCTGGGTACTTCTCTGGTTTGCTGGTCTTCCCGCAAATAGTATATTGTTGCATAATCGACGACTGAGACCGAATATATTGCTGCAGCTAGCTGTTGCTCTCAGATTATAAGAGTGTTCCACTTTTCTATGATAACACTAGTGCTATTTGTATTGCAAACAACCCGGTTCAGCACTCCAGAACAAAACACATTGATGTGCGATATCATTTCCTCAGAGATCATAATGAGAAGGGTGATATTGAACTTCAATATGTTGATACCCAACACCAGCTAGCCGATATTTTCACAAAACCCCTCGATTCTTCTCGTTTTGCCTACTTGCGTGGGGAACTTGGTATTTGTCACCCTTACAACATATTGTGAGGGGGAGCAGATTTTTATTGTCTTGCATAGGCTCACTGTGTGAAATTGCATTTACATCTTTTGCACTTATATGCCTGATTTTAATTCATGAAATCATGTCAGCTCAGCTCTATTTAATATGTCTGAAACATTATGTGCATGATTCTTCTTTCCAAAATCAAATCATGCTCACTGCTTAGTCTTGAATCTAGCATGCTTAGGCAGGACTGCTTTAGCTATCTTTTATCTTCTTGATAGCAATACTCCTTTTCTCTAGATGCTAAACATTGCAACTTGAAAAATTGTGTTACTTACTCATGGATATTCATAAAGTGCTAAACAATTTGTTCACTTAATTCAAATTCCAAAAATCCATGATTTGCATGCTTCAAAGCAAAAAGATCCAGGTGGGTTTGTTTGTCGCACTGCTTTATTCTAGACTGCTTACCATTGTACTTTGGTCTGAACTGGGATAGTGTAGTGTATGCCAAAATCACCGCCTTAAGCTACTGATGGATTTTGTGCCTAGGCTTGGCCTGATTGGAAAGTATAAGTTAGACAAACAAATAACCCCTAGCATTATGAAAAGAACAACAAAATTCATTGATCATCATATTTGCTTTCAATGCTCCATTTGAACTGGACTTGTCTGTCTAGAGTAGAAATTGACTAGTTTTGCGCAGTCCCTATTTCTACTTGTCTAGTTACCTTGATTGAGTGGTGATGCTTTTATTTCAAAATGATAAAATCACATGTTGTCATCATGTTTTTAGAGAATGTTAAATTGAGCTGAGCACATGAAAATTGGTATTAATGTTGGCATATTTTTGCTTTATATGTCTTTGCAATTCTGCCCATTTTGAAGCTTTGCATATTTTGAATGCTCCTTGATGCTTGCATTGCCAAAGGGAAAGAATTTTTTGAGTTCTCTGTAGCAAGGGGTAAAATAACTTAACTCCGGGGGAGTTTTATCTTGCAAAGGGAAAGATTTTCCAAAGGGGCTTTTACTCTGTTGAAAATGGGGGAGGAAAATTCTTTTGTCAAGTGACATGATTTGGCTCGTTTCTGAATTTTTATGGTCACTTGTGTGCTGAAATTTTTCAATTTTTTCTTGAACTTGAATTTGGTTGTCAATGCACTCATCAAGGGGGAGATTGAGAAACCAAGGGTTGGTTTCGTAGTCTGTGATGAGTGGTTGACAGATTTTACCCTCTGATTCGAAGGGGTCCCTCCGAAGGGGTTCGGAGGTTGTTTCACTGAAGGGTTTGGTGGGCTCTGGTTGCTGCAGCTGTTGCAGCGGAGTGTGCCTGTCGGAGGGGTCCAACAGTACACGATTACTGGGTTGTACTGAAGGGTTCGGTACTTTTGGCGGTACACCAGAGTGTGTGCCGAAGGTTGCTTACTCGGAGAGGTCTCTGGGGTACTAGATACATTTGTCTATTTGTCTGTGGTGCGCAGGGGACTTCGGAGGCGATGGACGGTTCGTAGCAAGTGAACTTGGGCCAATTAGGAGGCTTGATGCCATGGGAGCAGGGAGCTCCATCACGAAGGCTGCGAAGGGGTCGAGGTCAGACCTCGGGTCGAGGTGCGCCAGGAGAAGGCAGTAAGTGCGGAGTGTGGCTCCGGGTGAAGGTACATCGAAGGGTACTCCGAATGGAGTGACATCGGAGTATGGTGGACCAAGTCCTCAGCAATGAGGCAAGGCGTTCAAAGTTTGCTCCGGAGGGAGGCACTCGAAGGTATACCCGATGAAGGTCTCAGAAGTCGAGGTGCATCGAAGGCATGGTCCGGGTGAGGATCGTCGAGGAGTGTGCTCGAGAGAGACACTGCGACGAAGTGCTCATTGAATGCTTCATGCGGAGGCCTTGGACGAAGGAGGGACTTCGAAGGGTGGTACTCCGAAGGTGGGGCTTCGGAGTGAGGCTGGCTTCGGAGTGAAGCTGGCTTCAAAAGTGAGGCTGGCTTTGGAGTGAAGCTGGCTTCGGAAGTGAGGCTGGCTCCGGAGTGAGGCTGACTCCGGAGTGAGGCTGACTTGAGGTACTTCAGCCATGCATGGCTTCGGTACATGGACTGACGGAGTTCGAGCTGGGAGAAGCTGCGAAGCCGTGGTGGTCCACTCAGAAGGTTTTGGTGCGAAGGCCCAAGGGCTTTGACGGCTTCGGCTCAAAACCGTCACTGTATCAAAGGCTGACAGCGTCCAAAGGGCGTGCGAAGGGGGGCTTCAGAAGGGTCTAAAACTGCAAAGACTGACAGCGTCTGCTCTGCAAAAGCTGGTGCTGTCCCCACTGCGAAGCTGACAAAAGAAGCCTCCAGATAAAGTAGACTACCAGTTGTACCCCCATGTTCTGATGAGACAAAACTGGTGTAAACCCAAGGGGTAAAGTAGTCTATTCACAGGGCTGAATAGTGCCTATAAATAGTGGAGGCTAGCTAGGTCACATAAACACTTTGAGCAGTCATTTTTGAGCTCCTGTGTTAGCCGCCACACACGTTGTATTCGGTCTGTCAGTTATTATTGTGTTCCCTATTCAAGTAATGAAACTTTGATTCTGTTCTTATTTGTGCTTGAACTTATATTCTGTGTTGCACTGCTTGCTTTGATTCCTCTGTACACCTTCTTTCCGAGTGAAGTTGTGTTTTGAATCATCTGGAGAAGTGTGTGAGAAGTCTGTTTTATGAGAAGTGTGTGTTTTTCAGTGTCTGTTCACTCTGTGTAAACTGGAGGCTAGACCTCTCTGATTACTAGTGAAGCACTGTTTAACTTGAGTCGAAGCCCGTTTTCTTCCCATGTCGAAGTCCTCGGCGAAGTTTGTTCAGTGTGTGTTTAAACCTTCGAAGTACGAAGCCTAGAACCAGTTGTTGTCGCTGAGTATTTGGTCGAAGTCCGCTCTTGCGAAGGGTGAAGTGTGAAACTTGCTCGAAGGCACCCAGTGTGCTTTGCCTGCACTAACTTAGCAGAGCTGATCGTAGTCCTCAGAGGGAAGTCTGCTCTTGCGAAGGGTGAAGTGCGAAGCCTGCTCGAAGGCACCCTGTGTGCGGAGCCTGCACTGACTTAGCAGAGCTGAATTTTCGGGGTTGTGGGTGGAGCGAAGTCTTCTTAGCTTCGAACTTTTTGATGAGTACATCACTTCACATGATACACACATGCACCACCATGATACACACATGCACCAACATGATACACACCTGCACCACCATGATACACACATGCACCAACATGATACACACATGCACCATCAACCTACAATTCAATTACAGGTTAATTCTTTCCTTAGCAACTATGTTAATATTTGTTTGGATGGGATGCTAATGAATACTAGTGATATTTTGTTGCTTAGGAACATGGGAGATGTAATAGGAGAGTTGGAGTTGAAGACGGAGTCGCACGGATGATTTGAAGTCAAGAATTCGCTCGTTCGGACTACATCAACCACCATGCACCAAAATGGGCATAACTTCCTCCTACGAAGTCCGATTGGCGCATTCTTGGACTTTTTGGAAAGCTAAGGAGAAGACGGATATTTTGGCATTGGTTCCGCCTCTTTTGGAGTCTCAAGTCGTCCTGTGTGACTGAAACAGTCCTGCGTGACACAGTTGGGGCGAGTTGGACCTTGTACAAGTCGAATGCCAAATCACAGATGAACTACGATGAGGAGAGGTCAATCGTGCCCAGCGTGGTTGATAACCGACGGAGACTGTGGTGTAGCGATTGCAAGGTTTTGATCCGCCGGACCGGAGCCTTGGATCGTCAACGTCGAGATTCTCCACCAATCCAAGTTATCCTTACCTAGCGGAAGATCGGGACCAATCCCCCATTAGTTGGTATCAGAGCTCAGATTTCCCGTTAGGTAATCTCGATCTTCTTTTGTTTTTACCTAGAGTTCAGAAAAACCTCACAAAAAAAATCCCCACCGAAAACCCGTTTGTGCCTTGCGATTTTAATTTCAGTTTTTAGCCTTGTTGAGTTTGTGTTCTTGGTCGAGTCTTGTTGCTGGTTTAGTCATCCCTTTGTGTCGTTTGAGTAGTAGTTAATCTTGTGTCTCAAAAATTCCCCCCCCCCACCCGAAAACCCCCCTCCACAAACCCTAGTCGGTTTTTCCACATCGAGTCCTTGTGACCCCCCTTCGGTAAAACAGGCATAACATTTCGCTTGTTTGGCAGAAAAATCTGAAATTTTTTGAGCATCTTCTTGACCCAATTTGGAGACGACCATAACAGGGGTTCTCCCTGTTAGCCTTCATTAGAATTGCAAAAAAAAATCAGGAAGATAAAAAAAAATTGTCAAAGTTTTTGCACGCCGTTCAGCGAACTTGTTGAATTTCTGTGAACCACATCCCACCTCAGTTGCAGGTGCCAATTTTTGTGGTTGCATCTCTTGTCAACCTTGTTCAAAAAAAATATAGTGAAAAAAAAGAGAGAAGAACAAAAAAAGAAACGAGAAGTAGCGAAGCAAAAGAGAACTGGTCCTGTCGTTTGCTACCTTGTTCTGCCTCCACTTGTGTTTTGGGCACATAGTTTCCCTCTATTGCTTGAATTTTCACCTTGGGAGCACTAAGGCAGCAACTTTGACGAGTACTAGGGAACACTTATTGAACTTGGTTTAACTGTTATTACTATCGCTATTCCTTGCTACTCACTTTGCCTTCCAAGCTACACCTTCTCTTAGTCAGGACAGGTTCATATCTTGCAATCGGCCACCACCCTCCACTTGGTTCTTCACCTGTAGGCCGGTTACCTCACTGCGGCGTGGTAAGAACACTTGCAAGCGTGGGTAAGGTGCTTGACGGATTGCTTCCACCACACACCCACCACCCCACCTAGTTGCTTCCCATCAGGATTGTTCTTTGTTGTTTTGTCTTTTCACTAACATGGCAGATAACAACGGTACCCCTCCATATGATTTTACTGACTGTGTCTCACGACGTGCTCTACTGGAGTCTCAGCGGTAGACCCAACACTCCATCGAACGTCTCGCGCGTACTGTGGCTGACCTAGGGGACCGGATGACTGCCCTGGAGACACGATTTCCTGCTGCACAAGCCGACGACGACCATGTTGAAGATGAAGACGACCTATCCTATGCTGGAAACAATAGCATTGACCCTGACGAGGCTGCACATCATCGCTTTCAGTTCAATCGTCAAGGTATGGGCGGCCACCGCAACCGCCATCAACGAGGTAACAATGACAACCGCGGGAACAATGATCCCTACTCTAAGGTAAAATTTTCAGTACCTCATTTTGCTGGCACCTATGATCCAGATGCATATTTAGATTGGGAGATGTCAGTCGAACAAAAATTTAATGCTCACATGGTTCCTGCTATCCACCGCATGTGCTTAGCTACTAGTGACTTCACTGGATATGCTCTTCTTTGGTGGAATGAAATAGTTCAGGTTGGCAATGAACCACAAAATTGGGGTATGTTCAAACGACAAATGCATGGTAGATAGGTTCCTCCTTCATATAAACGTGATTTGAGAAAAAGATTGCAGCGCCTAAACCAAGGAAATAATCGGTAGAGGAGTATTATCAGGAGTTGCAAATAGGTTGCATGCGTGCTGAAATTGAGGAGGACAATGAGGATAAAATGACCCGTTTTTATGGTGGATTAAGACGTGAAATTCAGGATATCATTGATTATAAAGAATACAATACTATCACTCGTCTTTTCCATCTTGCTATACTTGCAGAAAAAGAATTGCAGGGTCGCCAACAACCACAACGCAGCATGAGGACCAACATTGGTGGTGCCATTTCACGCTCCAGTGGGCAGCAGCAGCGACCACCACCACCTTCTCGACCGGCGGCTACATCAGCACCTTCTACATCTACAGCCCAGGCTGAGAGCTCCAAGGCTGCAGCTTCCCAGACGCCAGCCAAGCCCACCTCCTCGGTGGCCTCTACTGCACGTTCTGCAGCAATCCAGTGTCACCGATGCAAAGGATTCAGCCACGTTAAGAAGGACTGCCCTAGTCAGCGGGCTTATATTGCTACGGAAGACGGTGGCTATGTAAGTGCTAGTGATGTTGAAGATGAATATGCACTTGCTGCTAACATTGCAGGAGATTCCGATGCTTCCGATGATGATGTTGTTTTTGCACCGGATGCCTCTGTTGACCATGAAGCACTTATTGTACAACGTGTTTTGAGCACTCACATGGACCAGGACGACCGGGCACAACGGAACAATCTGTTTCAGACCTTCTTCATCGTCAATGACCGCCGTGTCCGTGTCATCATCGACAGCGGTAGTTGCAACAATTTGGTGAGCCACGACATGGTAACTAAGCTTCAACTTCCCACACGTGCACATCCACACCCTTACCACGTGCAATGGTTCAACAATAGCGGTAAGGTCAAGGTAACACAAACTGCTCACATCAGATTTTCCATTGGTACATACTTCGGAGTTGCTGATTTTGATGTCGTACCAATGCAAGCATGTTCTCTGTTACTTGGTAGACCTTGGGAGTATGATACTGATGCTACACACCATGTTAGAAGCAATAAGTACACATTTATGTATAAAGGAAAGAAAGTTACATTGCTTCCTATGACTCCTGCTGAAATTGTGAAATTTGAACAAGAAAAACATGCTAAGGACGCACAAAAGAGCAAACAACCTTCTGAAAATCAGCAAGTAGCTAAAACGCTTTCGAGGCAACAGAAAGATAAAGTTTCTTCTCCTTCATCATCACAAGTTATTAATCTGAAAGGACGTGTCATGCTTGCAACTAAAACTGACCTTGCTGAAATTTGTGATGATACTCCCATGATATATGGCTTGATTTGCACGAACGTGCCATTTTCACTTACGAACATTCCTAGCTCTGTTCCTATTGCAGTCACTGACCTTTTGCAGGAGTTGGGAACGAAGCTGCTATTTTCTACTACTTGTCACCCACAAACGGATGGGCAAACGGAGGTCGTCAACCGTACATTGTCCACCATGTTGAGGGCTGTTTTGAAGACCAACTTGAAGCTCTGGGAAGAGTGTCTACCTCATATTGAGTTTGCATATAATAGGTCAGTACACTCCACTACTAAGGTAAGTCCGTTTCAAGTGGTCTATGGTTTTAATCCGCGTGCTCCTATTGATTTGCTACCATTGCCACCATCTGAAAAATTGAATTTTGATGCTACTACACGTGCTGAATTATTGCTTAAGATGCATGAAACTACTAAAGCAAACATAGAGAAAATGAATGAGAAATATCGTGCTTATGGTAGTAAGGGTAGAAAAGAGATAACATTTGAACCAGGTTATCTTGTTTGGTTGCACTTGCGCAAGGATCATTTTCCTGATTTGAAAAAGTCTAAATTGATGCCCCGTGCTGATGGTCTTTTCCGTGTGCTTGAGAAGATCAATGATAATGCATATAAACTTGATTTGCCTGCAGCTTTTGGGGTTAGTCCCACATTTAACATTTCAGATTTAAAGCCCTATTTGGGAGATTACGATGAGCTTGAGTCGAGTACGACTCCAATTCAAGAGGGGGAGGATGATGAGGACATCACTTCACATGATACACACATGCACCACCATGATACACACATGCACCAACATGATACACACCTGCACCACCATGATACACACATGCACCAACATGATACACACATGCAACATCAACCTACAATTCAATTACAGGTTAATTCTTTCCTTAGCAACTATGTTAATATTTGTTTGGATGGGATGCTACTGAATACTAGTGATATTTTATTGCTTAGGAACATGGGAGATGTAATAGGAGAGTTGGAGTTGAAGACGGAGTCGCACGGATGATTTGAAGTCAAGAATTCGCTCGTTCGGACTACATCAACCACCATGCACCAAAATGGGCATAACTTCCTCCTACGAAGTCCGATTGGCGCGTTCTTGGACTTTTTGGAAAGCTAAGGAGAAGACGTATCTTTTGGCGTTGGTTTCGCCTATTTTGGAGTCTCGAGTCGTCCTGTGTGACTGAAACAGTCCTGCATGACAGAGTTGGGCCGAGTTGGACCTTGTACTGAGTTGGAGGCCGTGTTGGCCCATAGTCCAAGTCGTGTGCACCTCCTAAAGGCTGCCCATGCCTTATTTACTCACGCCAGCCGCCTTTAGGGTTAGGTTTTGCTTTGTTTGCATCTACACTTGTGTGTTTAGATCCCGCTCCTGCACCGGACCGATTGGCTGCTGCATCAGCGTTTGTGAAACCTCTCCTCATCATAGTTCATCTGTGATTTGGCATTCGACTTGTATCTTCTTGTTCTTGCTTGTGTTCATGGGTTCGCTTGCAGGAACAAGCCTTTGTGGCGAGGTCAATCGCGCCCTACGTGGTTGATAACCGACGGAGACAATGGTGTAGCGATTGCAAGGTTTTGATCCGTCGGACCGGAGCCTTGTATCATCAACGTCGAGATTCTCCGCCAATCCAAGTTATCCTTACCTAGCAGAAGATCGGGACCAATCCCCCATTACTTTTGCTCCTTGCGAAGCCTGATTTTGGAGCTATGAAATACCTCTGAACCAGAACTTCGCAGGGTGTGTTCGAAGCCTGTTCCGCAGAAGACAGAAGTAAAACAGATGGCTAATTTTAGTCTGAAATTTTAAAAGCTCCCATTCACCCCCCCTCTGGTCGCCGTTTTCAATCCAACAGAAAATCTTGGACCCTTCAGCTGTCCCAGTTTATTAGTGCGGGGACCTGCTTCACTGGCCCTTCTCTGATGCTTGTCCAACAACATGTTGTACGGTACCTTCGACCTCTTGTGAGCCTTAGCCAAAGGGGCGTTAATGTTCTGTTTCCACACTCCTACCCAGGGGTTCTTGGTATGAACGTGCGAGTGCGCGTCTCTCCAAAAATTACATCCTTCCCATTTGCCAACTCGGCCTGTTCTGGCTGAATCAACACCTTCTTCTCATCGAGGTTGACGGCGTTGACGGGTAAAGGATCTTTATCTATCTTCATCTTTGGATTATGGTCTACCTTCAATCGTCCTTCTTCTATGGCTGATTGGATCTGCCATCGAAAAACATTGCAGTCGTTAGTATTATGTGAATGTGAATCATGCCACTTACAGTACGGATGCTTGTTTAACTCATCGGCAGATGGAATGACTTGACCTTTAGGTAAACTGAGAAGCTGACTTTTTAAGAGAAATTCAAATATTTTATCACACTTGGTTATATCAAATGAGTACTTGACCTCACTAGGTCGATTCTTCGTGGGAGATGGCCGTAACTCGGAGCAAGTGACGGGTTTATTCTTAGCGTTCCAAACCCATTCGGCCACGTACATGTCGGCTGAATCCTCCTCTTCTGATTCCTCCTCGTCAGAGCGTTCCATGATGTGGATTTCATCCCTAGGCTTGTTAAACGTCTTAATAAACTTCTTATCTTTGGTTCGGCCTTCCTGCACCAGAGCAGCTGTAAAACTTGGCTAACTTCTAAAAAGTTATGGTTGTCCAATCTTTCTTTAATCTCGGGATGCAACCCATTAAATGCCAGCTCCGCAAAGTCTCTTTCCAAAATATTAAGGCTGAAACATTGGTTTCTAGTATCCCTAAAATGCTTGATATACTCAGAGGCGTTCTCGTTAGATTTTTGCTTAACCGATGTCAAGTGTGAAAGCCTAAGTTCTGTTTCACCTGTGTAAAAGTAATCATGGAATTTCTGTTCTAAATCATCCCACGTCTGAACGGAGTTCGGCGGGAGCGCTGAAAACCAAGTGAAAGCGGTGCCGGATAACGAGAGAGAAAATAGTCTAACTTTTAGAGCGCCTATCCCACTAACTTCTCCACATTGTGCCAAAAATTGACTAACATGCTCTAGTGTGGTTTTGCTAACCTCGCCATCAAACTTAGTGAATTCAGGGATCATATAGCCACGTGGGTAGGGTATTGTATCGAGATGGTCGGGGTATGGCTTACGGTAAACTCTAACCCGTCCCTTGGGCACGAAGCCGGCACACTCTCTAAATAGTGCGCGGACCCGCTCCTCTATGTCATCTTGGCATGTCTCCTGTGTGCGCCTCTCATGCGGGGGCGCGACACGCGGTGGGATATCGGTGTGTCGGCCCTAGGTCTCTTCCCCGCGTGCTATCTACATGGCGTGCTTGTGCCCGGGTGCCTGCGCATTTGGTGCGGGCAGCGCGGGTATCGGTGCAGGTGGTGGTGCATGGTATGCAGTGTTAGTTTGGCCGCAAGTATAATGATTAGTCTCAGCCATAAATGTGGAGGCCAGAGACATCACGGTCGTGCCAGTGCTGCCGTATGTTCTGCCATACACATGGTATACCAGACGTGCACTAGCAATAGGGACTAGGGGTATGGCCTCAGTAAAGCCGAACCTTCTAAGAGTTTCCTCTACTTGGGAGCTAACTGCCGAATCTAAACGGTTGGCTAGCGAAGCGCTAATGGCCTGAACTACTGATGGAGCTATTTTTTGTTCAATCTCTAAAGAAGATAAACGAGGCTACACAAGTGTTACCTGCACCTGAGCGAGTTCGGGGATGACGATGTCATGCTTGATGAAGCTTGTGCGTGTCTTAACGTAGCCCCCAAGCATCATGTCCTGATCTCTCCTTGGTCTTCTGCGGGGATATCTTCAAGTGTAGGTGTCAAGATGTTGCGGTTGGCGATATCCGCGCCTCCTAATGTGTCCATCGACGGTGTAGACGTAGTGGTCGATGTAGATGTACCGGTGGCCGATGTAGACATACTCGTCATGTTGGCATAGCTATCCCCAGCAGAGTCGCCAAAAAGTGTGTTGACACGAAAACGTGCCCTCGCACTTGGGTCAGTTCGACGATCCAAAAGTGTGCGGATACTTAGGGACAAGCCTAAGCGTGACGCAGCACTGACGTCGCGTTTTGACTACCCTTAGTCATGATAAGGGGGGTGGAGTCGCCAAGAAATCAGATCGCACAAAATATTCCAATTAGCCAAAAGAAATATATTTAAACAGAATAAATCATCAAACTGGTCGGAGCCCGTCTGCTTCAGAGTGTGATGCGAAGGGGGTCGCCGAAGTATACCTTCGACGTATGGTGCGAAGTATCCCACCAAAAGGTGCCTTTGGCGTTCAGACTAATCTGGTGAAAGGTGAGCTTCGAACGGATCTGGACGCGATGATCATCTCCGAACGGTGGGGTTCAATGTGAGGTATCTGATACAGCAAAAAGCAGAATAATGACGCGAGGGCCGCGCGCGGGCGTGACTTCGTCCAGAGCAGAGTGCGAACATGGTGAAGCATGTTGTGACGAAGTGTGCTGGCGAAGCCTGTCGTGATGAAGTGTGCTGGCGGAGTGTGCGGTCGAAGAAGAATCTTCAGCGAAGGGTGTCCTAGAGACCTCCGAAAATCGATCTCTCAGCTCCGGAAACCTCCGACGAAGTAGATCTGAACGGGAAAACCTGCAACAGAGAGGGTTCGAAGTACTAACTCGGCCTGAGGACCGAATTCTGCTAAGTGTTGCAATAGTAGCAAATGTAGCAATCTGTTATGCAGATTAGCCGATACTTCACAGGCGAAGTAACAAGGCGATAACAATCTATTACATAGATTAACGGATACTTCACAAGCGAAGTAACAAGGATTACAACTATTCCGAAGTGGCCGGCGGAGGGCTTCTTGGGAAACCCACGAAATGGTACAAAAAAGTAAAGGTAAATAAATGCGATCAAAGCTAGGGCTTTGTGTTTTATTTGTGTTGGGGGGCTCTCTAAGCTGGCCTCGCCTCTTTATTTATAGGGGCCGAACTTCTGATCTAATCTGCTATAATTCAGCTTGGATAGAGATAAAAACTTAGCCAGAATTGTATCCAACTCTGTCTCTGCCAAAGTGGGCTTCGGCCAGGCCCGTCGAGGCCTGCTCCTTGGGCCGAAGCTTTGATGGCGTGGGCCTCCGAAGGCTTCCTGGCCAAAGGCCATGGGCTGGCCAGAGGCTTTTGGAGCCCACAACCCAATGGACCTTCGGCCCTATAGGGCTTCGGCCTGAGCCCGGACATGTGTATTTTTGGCCCAAATTACCAAAATTAATATTTTTACAATCTCAGCCATTGATGCAATTTTTTGCTATTAACAGGAAGTAGTGAGGATTTGTTCCACAATTGATTCCACCCGGCACGTCCTAGTGGAATGGGGTGTCCAAGCAAAGAAACCATACTTTGTTTGATATGGTTCGGTCTATGATGATCTTCCATTATCCTTTTGGGGACTCATACTAGAAACTGTCGCTTTCACGATAAATAGAGTTCCATCTAAGTCAGTAGAGAAGACACAATATGAGATGTGGTCTGGGAGGTATCCTAGTTCTTCTTTTCTAATGATTTGGGGTTATGAGGCATTTGTCAAATGTTGACGTTTGACAAGCTCACTTCTAAATCTGACAAGTGTTTCTTTGTGGGATATCCTAGGGAAACCAAAGGATACTATTTCTATAATAGAGAAAGAGGGCAAAGTGTTTGTCACTCATAATGGTGTGTTTCTTGAGAAAGAGTTTCTGTTGAAAGGGGTTAGTGGAAGAATGGTGCATGTCAAAGAAGTTCAAGAGCCACTGGAAAGTGTTCTATATCCCACTAAACCACAACAATATATGCAATGTGTTGTAGAGCCCGTTGTAGAGACACAAGCCCCACGAAGATGCAGGAGGGTGAGTCATGTGTCGGAGCAGTTCATGTTTTTGACCACTAGGCAGCACGACATGTTGTTGCTAGACATTGATGAGCCCTAGAGTTATGCGCGACGTGTTGTTGCTGGACAACGACGAGCCCAAGGAGTGATGGGACTAGACTTTAAGAAATGGCTCGGAGTCCGTCGGGGATCTGATCTTGTGTACCCTTCTGAGTGGTTTTGTGTTGACTGCCAAACGGCCGGTTAACTCATGAAAACTGATATTGGGGGACCACAAGCCCCTGAAAGGTCACACTCAAGAAGAGGTCTATCTGATTTCTAGTGCTCCAACGGATGACCTTCAATTGCTAAGGCAACAATCATCTCCATAACAGTCATCATTAATTGTAACAGTTATTTTTGTTAATAATCACCCATTATTCTATTGTTTCTTTAGTCATTAACATGGTAGTTGGGGGAATAAGTTTTCCCTTGAACAGGGGCCAAATGACGTCAGCCTCTGTAGGCCTCCGGCCCGGAGCCTAACACTATCGAAGCAGATTCCTACCTGTCGAAGCTTTTTCCAAGCATCATATAGTCCAAAGCCTACGTACTCCTTTCGGAGCCCTTGGGAGCAAGGCCTCCAGACTCCTTTCTGAGCCCTCCGGAGTGAAGCCTCCAGGCTCCCTCTGAAATCTGCTAGAAGCCAAGTCTTCAAGCTCTCTTCGAAGTTCTCTTTGGAGTTAGCCTATGGGATTTCTTCGGAGGTAGCCTCCGGGCTTTCCTCGGAGTTAGCCTCCGAGATCCTTTTAGAGCTCCCAGAGCCGGTCTCCGGACCCTCTCCAGCCAATTCGAAGCTAAGTCTCCGAAAGCCCAGTTCGGAGTTCAGTTCAGAGCACGCTTCAAAGCCCAATTCAGAGTGCCCTTCGAAGCCTTCATCGTAGTCTCCACCTGAAAGGCTCCGACCACTACTTCGAACGAGGAAAATATCTGTACTTCGCTAAAGTGTAGAAGCCATACTGGGGGCCCCTCTGCCCCTAGTATGTCATTTAGCTGTTCATAAGTGACGTTTATCTCACATGTCTGTAAAGCTGTAAAGCACTTTGCGTAGTAGACTAGTCTTTTTTCCCTTCTTGCCCCTATAAGCCTATAACTTATAGAGGGCATTTAGGTCTTTTCCTTTGGCCCCTGAGGAGCCATGCTGAAGAGCGTGGGCCTATGTGCTTAGTTTTGTTCGTTGACATACTTCGGCCCTTGTGCGAAGTCTTTCTATTCTATGAAGCAGTCTTCGATCGTATCTGCGAAGGTGTACTCCGACTCGAGTTTTTTCGTAGTCAATACTTCGACAGGTTTCGAAGTTAGCTTCAAAGCATGTCTTTCTAGTAGACTTCGCTCGGAGTGTGCTTTCTGAGGTGTTTCTACTGCTATCTTTTCTGAGGGTCACAGTTTGTGGGTTTCGAGCTTGTCATTCGAAGTTAGTCCTCGGGTCAAAGGTTACCACTTCGGTAGTCATACCTCGATCAAGCTAGCTTCGAAGGTAGAGTGTAGGCTTCGATTTGGTTTTGCTGCTGTGTTTGGCTTCGCTTCTCTTTCGAAGGTTTCTTTTCTGCAAACTTTGTTCGAAGCTGTCTGATCGGAGTATAGACTTTGAAGTACTCTGTTCAAAGCAGGCTTCGATACTTTCATACTTTGCACTAAAGCATACTTCGCATTCTGCGACACTCGAACTAGGCTAGACTCAACAAACCTCCAGCACTTCAACGATAGACTTTGCTAGACTTCGACATTCTACTCCGAAGCAGGCTTCGACACTGCGAAGCAGGCTTCGCCAAGTATCGAACAGTAGACAAATTTCAATAGTAACTTCTCATCTCGTTTCATGTACACTTAGATCATCTGCTGAGAAGGTTGATCTGCCATGTTTTGAATTCTTTGCTTATCTGCCTATTAGCACAGTGTTGGTGTTTCTTTGGTCAGGACATCGGTTGTTTTCAGGCTAGATACTTTTAGGCTTTGGCGATCTGTTTATTTTCTGCTGCTAAGTCTTTTGAGGTGCGTTGGGTGTTGGGAGCAGGCCATTGATTCGAAAGAATTTTTAGGGGCCCATTCACCCCACCTCTGGTCGCTACTTTCGGTCCTACAGCCCCTCATGCTCATCTTCGAAGCCACCCTCCGTAGGAGCAAAATCCTCGAGCGAAGGATGTCGGGTCTCATCTTCACTATGCCTTCGCATCGGTAGGAGATGAGCACGTTGGTACTCCGAAGGGGAGAGTTCGGCCTAACTGTGGCGTAGAACCACTCTTGGTCCCACATCGAGAACCCCTTGCTGTTGGCGGCCCTCACTGGGAAGGCGTCCTGGTACTCCTTCCGAAGATGACAATTGGCGCTCCCGAAGGCCAAGGCACTCTTGACGCGGTCTGACCCCTCCCTCTGCTTCGTCTGGCAGTTGGCATCATGGAGGGCTACGAAGACATCAGCGCTCCCCTCGCAGTCTTCGGCTCTCATAGCCCACTCGAAGACTGCTAGCCTCGCCACGGCGTTTGGTGACAGTTGAGGAAGCTCGAGGTTGTAGGCCTTCAAAACTTCGCTCAGCATCTCCACCGCTGGTAGTCCAAGGCCGGCCTCGAAGAAAGCCTCGAAGAGTACTACTTCGTCAGCCCGAGGCCCTTGTATGGCCTCCGACTTCTCCGACACCCGAAGCTAGATCTCTGATGATATCTTCCCCTCGCAGGCTTTGTGGATAGACTCCTCCATTGAAGCCAAAGCCCTCATCTCCAGAGTCTGCTCAAACTTATCCGATGGTGACCGAAGGTCCCTCGGCCCCAGCCGTGTCGCTGTAGGCTTCGCCGCCGCTGCAGCCACTGCCTGCGCCTGGGCAGAGCTCGAACTCGAGCCCAGGGCCAAGGCCTTCTTCGAAGCAACCTTCTTCGGCATTTTGTGGGGCTTCGGTGTGACGGGCGCTAAAGCTTGGGAAGCTGGCTCTGCACGAAGCTAGAGATGAAGAAAAGAGAGCGAAGGATGCGAGGCACTGAGAAAGAAGCAACTGATAAGTGTGCCGAAGCCATGTGCGGTAAACCCCTTTTTATAGGCGGTAAAAATCCCGACGGTTCCCGTGCAAAAGTCACTGACGGGTGGGCCTCAGGCAAAGTTGAAGCAAACCAGTGCACTGTAACAGTCAGTTTTATAGACGTTGCGGAGTCGTTTGGCCTCCCCGAGGTCACTCTGTCAGTTGAGGCAGGCAATTATTGCTAGCGTGAGTCGAAGCCCCCCTTCGGTCCAAGCTCCGAAGGCATGTCTTCTCTGAAGTTACTTTTTCTGCTGTCATTTGTGCAGAGGCGCACGCAACCCTTCATTCTGAAGTGATGCGGGCGAGGTGCTACTTTTGGGGTAATAATTTTTCCCTTGAACAGGGGCCAAATGACATCAGCCTCTGTAGGCCTTCGGCCCAGAGCCTTACACTTTCGAAGCAGATTCCTACCTGATGGAGCTTTTTCCAAGCATCATATAGTCCAAAGCCTCCGGACTCCTTTCGGAGCCCTCCGGAGCAAGGCCTTCGGACTTATTTCTGAACCCTCCGAAGCGAAGCCTCCAGGCTCCCTATGAAGTCTACCAAAAGCCAAGTCTTCAAGCTATCTTCGAAGTTCTCTTCGGAGTTAGCCTCCGGGCTTTCTTCGGAGTTAGCCTCCGAGCTCCTTTTGGAGCTCCCCAGAGCCGGTCTCTGGACCCTCTCTAGCCAATTCAAAGCTAAGTCTCTGAAAGCCCAGTTCGGAGTTCAGTTCGGAGCACGCTTCAAAGCCTAATTCGGAGTGCCCTTCGAAGCCTTCATCGCAGTCTCTGCCTGAAAGGCTCCGGCCGCTACTTCGAACGAGGAAAATATCTAGACTTCGCTACAGTGTAGAAGCCATACCATGGGCCCCTCTGACCCTAGTATGTCATTTAGCTGTTCAGAAGTGACGTTTATCTGACACGTCTGTAAAGCTGTAAAGCACTTTGCGTAGTAGACTAGTCTTTTTTCCCTTCTTGCCCCTTTAAGCCTATAACTTATAGAGGGCATTTAGGTCTTTTCCTTTGGCCTACGTGCCTATAAAAGCAGGGCCAAGCCCTTGTAATAAGGGGGTTCCTCCAGGTCCATAAGATCCTCTGGATCCATTAGATTCAACCAAGGCGAACTATGCCAAATCCACCACAAACTAGACGTAGGGATATTATCCCTTTGGGGAGGTCCAAACCAGTATAAATCTTTTCTCCTTCTAAGAGAACCCTTCGAGGTTCATTCTATACACCGTATACATACAAAACCTGTGTTGTAGCTAACGCAATTGCTACTACAATGGTGATTAACCATCAGGGGGAGCCCATACAAGTGGTGACTAGATAACTAGACCATCTAGATATGCAAGCTATCTAAGCTACCTGACAAACGTGCCATAGGAGACTCCTTGGGGAAGCACTTCCATCCCTCAGGTATACACACACAGGAGTAGGGTTATTATCCTTCGGGAGGCCCGATCCTGTCTAAAAAACTCTCTTGAGTCTTCTGTCTCTCTCTTTTTTTTGCCTCATCCGTTGAGGTAACCAATTATTCGTAGTCATGTCTTCCCCCTTCTAATTACATAAATCACACTGTGGGTACCCCCCGTAGGCTATTGTTGTTCTGACAGAATGACAACTAGTGCACCAAGTAGGGGAGAAGTATTGTGACCCACTGATCGAATCAATGGCAGTCATTTGCAAAGTTGACACTAAGGTCCCGATAGGCGCCGTGATTGCCTTCGGAAGCCTAACTTTTGTTGGGGATTGCATGAACCAACTAGTTCCAACCGTCGCTTCACTGAGGATGGTGAAGGCTTTGCTAACTCCATCATCCCCGTCACTGACAATTCATGCACCATGGTGGCCTACCTCAACCAAAGCGCCGCTCGAGATTCGCCCACAGGATGTCGCCGACTCGCCTACCAACTACGTCATCTTCGCCAACTCTAGAGGGTGCACTGTCTAGCATTGATGGTTCTCCATGATGGCGGTTGACCAGCCTCATCGACCGATTCCTTTAACCTACCAAGCTCTGCCTTCAGCTACTATCATGGCAATCACCGAGGTCGTTTCGTAGGATGAGCCCTCCGATGACATGAAATCTAGTGCTCATCGTCGAGAGCGCTTATGGATAAACACCGCCAGATGTGACCACTGAGCAAGGACTCATGAGGGGGAAAGAACCTCTCAACAAGATGAACCAGTTGCGTACACAGTAGCCTTTGAAGGCCATGACGTGTACCATATGCCTACATGAACTTTTCGCCATTGAAAGGGCATTGGCCACACTGCCTGACACACCTGAGCTCTAGAGGGCTCGGTCAATGACCCAGGTCACCGCCGCCCACCTGGTTGAATTGATGCCTTCCCTTCAACCACATTCGCTGACTCAAATTTCATGTTCCCGATCCTCAAGGCAGTTGGAATGAAGTCACCAAAGTGAGCATGGTGGAATGTCTTATGTTGGTGATGCTCGTCATATCATCCACGATCGAATCGATGCTCGCAACATCATCGTTCGCCGATGACAAGGACAAGCCCTAAATGAGAACCATACCAACCATAATGTTTTGTGTCATGACGACTTCCTCGCCGACCAAGGAACGTGGCAAAGGCCTACCTCATGGCATGACCTATGCCAAATTCACCAAAGGGAAGGAGAAGATGTAAGGGAATAGATACATCGATTATCCATAAAGCATAATGTTGTCGCTAGCATCTCCGACGCCGATGTGATATCCACCTTTCAAGATGGTTTGAGGAAGCCATCAGAGCTGATTCACCATTTGGTGATGTACGAGCTGAATAACCCCGACCACATGATCACTATCGCCGAACAATTCGCTAGCACCGAGGATGTCGAACGAGAACAAATGTTTTTGAATTCATAAGAATTCGACATGGACAAGAAGAAGAAGAAAGAGGGTGGCTGATCACTCGTGCCACACCGGTGGCCTGCCTTTAGGGACCGCGACAACCCTGAGCCTCCTCCTCAGTTCAAAGACAAGAAGAGAAAGTGGAAAGTGGTCATGGTCGCTAATCGAGGTGCCCGACCAAGAGGCCGAAACGACTCGGCGTTGTAGGAATTACTAGATAAACCATGAATTATTCACCCTAACAGCGATCATACCACCCTTCGTTGCTTTCTGTTGTAGAACCAGACGCTGAAAGAGGTGGGGGAGACTTGCCTACCTGACAAACGTCGTTGGGATGAAAAGAAGAAAAAGAAGAAGTCTGATGATGATAGGGGAAAGGCAACACTCCCTAGATGGGGAATGATTTCCAAGAGCCCACAAGAATAGTCTCCATGATATTCGGGGGAACCATAGCCTCAGAATCCAGACGTCAGCAAAAGCTTATGGCTTGTTGTGTTAACGCCATTAGTGCAATGGCAACTCAATGCATAAGGTGGTCAGAAATACCTATCACCTTTGACCGATAAGATCAATGGATAGATGTCCCCAGGCCTGGATGTTTCCTGTTGGTCGTTGATCCAGCCATCCTCAAGGATTGCCTTAAAAGGGTTCTGGTCGGCGGTGGAAGTGGCCTCGACATCCTATTCAAGGGGACGTTGGTGGCACTCGGCATCGATCACTTGGTGCTTCAGAAGACGAACACCCCCTTTTATGGGATCGTCTTGGGGAAGGCCTCCATCCCCCTTGGCACGATCACCGTACTAGTAACGTTCGGTGCTTGGGGAAAGTATAGAACTGAGCACATCATGTTCTATGTCACCAACTTCGAGACTACATACCACGCCGTACATGGGAGGCCATCGCTCACCAAATTTTATTTGAAAAATGATTTTTAATTCCTATTTGGCCACCTACCTCCAATCTCTCTCTGTGGCCCAGACTATTCCCGAGCTCTCGATGACAAGTGGAACCAACCTATCGGTGCCAGCCTCCGCTCGTGCGTGCATATTTCTCCCCCTTCCACGTGGCCCCACCTCATCAGCCTCATGTCCCTATCAATGCCCACTGACCGATGGCCCCCAACTGTCAGGCCCATCGTCTCTGCGTCGAACTCTCGCTGGAATCCCCAAATCTCTTGTCGTTGCCAAACTCTAGCACCTCTGCTTGATATCTCCGGCCGATTAGCCCCTATATAAACCCTTAAATCGATCCCCCCAACTCGTATCCACCCTCAGCCTCGCCAATCATCGCCTCGTCACTGGTGATCTCCACAAATACCATCGCCGCTCTGTTTTCACTCCGATTGCCTCGCCTCGCTGGTAGTGACCTCACCAGTCCCCATCGACCACAACGCTGTGACCACCATCGCCTCCCCATTCTCTGCATCGACCCTGAGCGGCTATCCCGTCACTAGATTTCACTAGAGTCACTGACCTGAGGAGATCCTTCTGCCTCTGCTTGCCACCGACCATCATCCATCATCGCCGGCAACAATCTTAGGTTCCATTGTGTTCCCCGTCCTATTCTGATTCCATCTACACCTTCCAATTACCTTGCTATCGCTAGCCATCACCAGAATCTCTTGCCACCGTGCTCAGTTGCCTCTGGCATTGAGTTCCATGCTGGATCGATTCCTGGCCATTCGATATATGGCATGCGCCCCGATTAAACTATTGGCATGGCTCAATCTAGTGTGTTATCGCGAACCGGTTCACAATGTTTTAATCTGGGTCGTCCATCACAACTTAAATCCCCCGCCTCGCCTAAGCCATCCGATCAGGATCTGATGGCCCTCTATCACCGGCTCCACAGTGCACGTGCGTGGGTTAACTGTGTACTTGGTTCACTATGGACTTTTTTCTATTTTCTAGTTTAAAAATAACTCCAGAATTGATTCAAGCTTCAAAAAATCATATCTCTCACATCCTAACTCCAAATTCAACCATTCAAATTCCATTTTGATCACCATAATTTCATCTACAACATGGACTAGTTTAATTTCCTGAATTTTACTTTTTATTTTTCTCCCTTTAATTGGTGTTTTCCTCATTTTGCGTGCCTTTAGAATTTGAAGTTGTCGAGGAGCCCGAATATTTTGGCGAGGACCCATATCCATATTTTGATGATCTAGGCAAGTCACACCCCATGCCTTGACCATACTGATCCCATGTTTTTTCAAAGTAGTTATCACTATAACACATATGAATTAATTGCATTAGTCCAATTGAAACCAATAGTTACATTTATTTATATCCCTTGACCTTGTTGTACAAACCCAAGCCATCCTTTTGATCCATTTTCCCTTAACGCTGAATATTAAAATATTAGTTAGTGCCCAAGTATTGGCACACTTGCTTAGTACTGATACAAATGAGTCATAGACTAGAATGACTCCTTTTATTCTTCTATATGTCCCCAGATATGTATCTTCTCATGGTTCTAAAGTTGGAAGAAATGTTTGAAAAATGGCTAAGTTAATTGTAAAGGTGGGTTTCCAGATGCAAGCGAGTGTACTGGTTAGTATCACCCGGGGCACTATAAGGATAGTCTGCGGGATCTATTGCAAAGCATTTATGTATAAGCCACAAGTCTAGTGGGTAAGGCCTAACCTGGCATATAGGTCGCTTTAGTAGGATGCACCGAGCAATGGGTTAGGAGATTCAAAAAGAAAGAATGCCTTGTTTCCTTTTTATTGACTAGACACGATGCACAAAAGGGGTCTACATAATCCAAGTATTGGAGCATCGGCGAAACCTAGTGTGGTTGTCCTTCTGCTGAGACGATCTATATCAAATGGTTTCGGCATGAATTTGGTAATGATTTGCTGAATTTTTGTATTGTGGGTAAATTTGTACAGCATGAAGAGAAAACCAGGAAACATAAGAACTCTCTAGACAATAATCCTTCTTCAATTGATTATTGCTTGAATCAAAATTCTCAAACCAGAATAATTTGTTCATCATTCAACCATGATATTACTCAAGAAACAATCCAAGAGTCTGCCAAGATGCTGATGAATAGTTGAAGCAACATTTTATCAAACATGTAGCAGGCTACACATATCTGAAAATTTTTTAGTCGGAGTTCTTTTCCAGAACTGAGATGTCTCTTTTGAACAGCAAAAAAAATCAAGAAGATATTGCAGAAATCACTTGAACTTTCAAAAATGGAAATTCATAACATACACAACAAAAGTTTTATAAACTTCAACATCAAGTTTTGCAGTCAAATCACCAGAAAATGCTTCAGAAAATCGAATCCAGGCTAAATAACTTCGTGCGCTGGGTGACTTATTGGATCCTGGCGCTGCACTGTGCTTCTTGTCGGATCTTGAACAGTGACAATGGCTTGATGCAAAACAGCAGGAAAACACAGCACAAATTTGATAAAAAACTATATGGTTCAGCCAAAAAGAACAGCCGCCTGCCCATGGATATTGTCCTCTATTTATAGGCCAGCCATGGGAGGTAATTTCTGAAAAGAATCCTCTAGAATTAAAATATTACATCAAGGTCCTATTCCTTGTAATATATTTTCAGAATTAAGAAATTCTAAAAAATATACTAAAGGAGTACAATTTCTCTAGACTCTTACTAAAATTAAACCTAATTTATTACACATTGACTCATCACTAAAAAGGACTCCTAACTATTGAAATTAACAAAATTAGATCTATGATGGTTTTCAGCAAAAACCGACAAAGCTTCAAAACCCTTCGACTCATGACACCGCTTTGCGACTCCGAGCGCCAGCAAGCCACTTTCGCTCTCGATCCCCTCGAGCTGCCTGAATGCTTGCCCTGGCCTCCCTCTCACAGACCCGGTCATCACACAATCGCAACCACCCATCAGTCCAAGTCTTGCTCGATCTCCTTGTGCACTCTTGAGATCTTCTCCAACTTCGTCCGGCCTCCCTGATCCTCTGGCATCGAGCTCCCCGCTTGACCTTCGATCACTTGACATCGACAGTTGGTCAGCATCTCCACCCTGCACATCAAAGACAAGCCAAAACAAGAATGCGACACACCACCGAAACCCTCGGCACTCAATCCTCAATTTTACATCGAACCCTTCGATGCACACAACCCTTCACTAACACATTCACTCGATCGCTCATCCTTGTCAATCACTCATCATCCAGACAGAAACCACCTTTGGTTTCAAATATCCTAAAAGCATCAAGGCTTTGCTGTATTCAGAGCTCTCTACAGTGAAGGCCTCCATTAAGACTTCGGCATGACGAAGCCTCCCAGAGCCTCTTTACCCGAAGGGGTACTACCAACAAGGAAGAAAGAATTATCTTCTCACTGATTAGATTAGTCTTTTACCATTTTGACCCTACAAAGAATATTAAATAGTATCTTCTAAGTCGATTGTAATTAGAGGGTAAAGGAGTCTTTTCCTAATGTATTCCATCTATTAATACCCCTCTTCGCTCTGTAAGGGGTATTGAATACTCAGATATTCAATACACACTTCGAACTATCTCAATCTATTATCCATCTCAGAGGCTTGGAATAGTCTTCTTAAACAAACACTTTGTTTGTCAATCTTTCGAGTTTACTAAACCTGTTAGCATAATCTTTTGCGCCAACAGTTGGCGTCGTCCATGGGGAGCCAAG
The DNA here is from genome assembly GCA_019279435.1 of Zizania palustris. Taxonomy (NCBI): domain Eukaryota; kingdom Viridiplantae; phylum Streptophyta; class Magnoliopsida; order Poales; family Poaceae; genus Zizania; species Zizania palustris. Next base: position 43,267,886 of record JAAALK010000285.1, on the reverse strand, counting down.
TAAAAATACTTTTTTCTCTACCAATCCTTTCCTAGAGTCATGCCTCCTAAATGGAGCAGAGGCACTAGTCCCCTCTGGAGGTCTTCTCGGACCTCTAGGTAGGGATCTTCAAACACCACCAAGGTCGAAGGACCCTCCGTAGCCCCCCTCCCTCGCCCCCACCTCAAACTCCCAAAGTAAATACTCTTCCTCGAGCATACGGAGTCCCACTTGTAGCTCCGTCTATACTTTGAACCGATGGAACCCCTCCTACGGCTCCGTCCACGCTCCGAATTGACGTCGCCAGTTCTCAAGACCCGAAGATCCCCTCCGGAGGAAACGAAGACCGTCCTGATGACATGGCAACCCAAATGGCTTGTCTTTAGGCCAAGGTAGGAAGATGGAGGTAGGAAGCTGCCGATAGGCTTCGTCCTTAGGCTAGTCCTGCCATCCCATAGGTGCCTTAAGGCGACGACCCTATCTACTATCTTGAAGCATCTGAGATTTAGAGAAGCACTGAGAATGCTTCCTTTGACGATGAATCTCCACTGCACCCAGACTACAAAAGGTGTGCTTTGACCCAAAATTCAGGACTTCGAAGCTGTGCAAGTACTCCGGAGAACAAGATCCCGGTGAATTCTCCCGCTCTTATGCTCTGGCAATTGAAGCCAATGGTGGGGTTAGAGACACAATGGCGAAGTGTTTCCCCTGGTGCTTGAAGGAGTTTCTTTGCGTTAGTTATGGTCCTTGAAACCAGGATCGATTGGATCCTGGGAGTAGTTGAGGAAGAAGTTTGTGAGCAATTTCCAAAGGACCTTCGTGCCCCCTATGTCTACAGGGAGTCTTTTTCAGGTGAAGCAGCCACTTGGAGAAACTCTGCGACAATTTTTCAAGTGCATAGGAAGCATCATCCATTGTTGATGCAGCATGGGAAGGAGTCACGAACACATGCCTCCTTGACAAGCTTCACCAGAAGCATATTTCCTCAGTAGCACAACTAATGGCCTACTTTGAGGAATATCCTAGGTCGGTAGAGGGATGGCTCGAAAGGACGGCTTCATCTTCGTGAACCATCCTTCAAGAAGTCAAACTGGAGATGAAGACTTCAACTCCACCACAAGTGTACCCCTTCGACAATAATCAGCATGATGGACGAAGAGGATGAAAGCATCCTCGCTCTCAGGTTTTAAATATCGCCCCACTTCTTCGAAATTGCCCCCTAAAAATCCACAAGCTCCAAGAAACAAGGTGAGCAGCTGGAGGCCGCCAGGGAAGCCAGTTGGCCAAGGCCAAGCCTTATTCTGCAGTGTACATGGCGAAAATCGAAGCCATGGTACTGGCGCATGCAAGTCTATATTAGTTCTGTGGAGCCCCTCCCGAGGCATGTCTGGAGCCAGTGCAGGTTGTCAGACATGTAGACAACTTTGAAGCACCAAGACTGGCTTCGGTGGCCAGTGTTATGCCACCTATGATGCAAGAGGACAATCAAGACCACAGTAAACGGATAGTCCTCCGCATTTACGGAGGAGGGACCCTGGGCGGCAAGTCAAAGCGTCAACGGAGAGAGTATGTCCATATCCTTCTCCACAGCTGATGTAGCTAGAATTAAATTCCCTCATGCGGACCCTCTTGTTATTAGAGCTGACATTGAAGGAACAGAGGTCTGGAGAGTGCTGGTTTATGGCGGAATCTCTACAGATATTGTTGGGGGAAAATATTCCATCTTCAGGGTTATTGCAGTGACAAGATAAAGACTGATGATTAAGCCAAAGATTTTGTGCATATAACTTCGGAGATGCATGGAATCAAGTTCGAAGTATGATGACAAACTCTAGTTCGGAGTATATCTTCGAACTTGGACTCTTTCGGGAGCTTCTTTCCAGCTAAGATGGAAGACTTATCTTCTTTCTCATTAGATTAGTCTTTAAACATTTTAGCCCTATTAAGGGTACCGAATAGTTTCCATTATGTCGGTTGTAATAGAGGGGTAAAAGGGTCTTTTCCTTAATATTTGGGCCTATAAATACCCCCCGTTTTACCCTGTAATAGGGACCGAATACAAGTTATTCAATACATACTTTTAAACTATTCTAAGTTATTATCCTTTCGGAGGCTTGGAATAGTTTCATTCACAAACACTTCGTTTGTTAGTTTTTAATCTTCAGAAACCTGTTAGCGTAATCTTTTATGCCAACAGTTGGCGCCGTCCGTGGGGAACCTAGTCAAAGAAACTTTGTTCTCTGGCAATTTCTCACACCATGCCTCCTAAGCGGAGTGCAGCTGGTAATCCTGTTCGAAGGTCTCCTCGGACCTCCGGAGTAAGATCTTCAGACACAGTTGAGGTCGGAGGACCTTCGACTTTTCCTCCACCTTAAACTCCGGAAGGGATTCCCCTTCCTCGAGTATACGGAGTTCCTCCACCAACTCCATCTATACTTCGTCCGCCCGGAGTCCCTCTTCCACCTCAAGTTCCACTTTGAACTGATCCCTACAGTCTTCAAGACCCAGAAGATCCTTCCGGAGGAGATGAAGACAGTCTTGGTGATATGGCCGCTCAAATGGCCAGTCTCCAAGCCGAAGTCGCAAGGTGGCTGCAAGAAGCCGCGAATAGGCTTCGTTCTCAAGCCACCCCAACCATTCCCGAAGTGCCCGAAGACGACGAGGTTATTTATCCCGAAGCCACGGAGAATGCTTCTTTCGACACCGAGTCTCCGTTGCATCCCGAGTTGCAAAAAGTACGCTTCGACCCGAAGTTCAAAACTTCGAAGCTTTGCAAGTATGCCGGAGATGAAGATCCTGGAGAATTTGTCCGTTCTTATGCTCTAGCAATTGAAGCTAGTGGGGGAGTGCGGGACACTATGGCAAAATGCTTTCCCCTATCTCTTCAAGGAGTGGCATTGCGGTGGTTCTGGTCTCTGAAGCCAGGATCAATTAATTCATGGGGGCAGCTGAAGAAGAAGTTCATAAGCAATTTCCAAGGAACCTTCGTCCCGCAATGTCAACAGGAAGTCTTTTCCAGGTGAAGCAGCTCCCTGGAGAGACATTGAGACAATATTTCAAGCGCTTCACTCATACGAAGTCGTAGATTCGAGGGTTAACTACATCTTCAGTAGTTGACGCAGCTCGAGAGGGAGTCATTCATCCAGGCCTTCTTGATAAACTTCACCGGAAAAGCATATCTTCTGTTTCTCAGTGGATGTCATATTTCGAAGAGTATGCAAGTTCAGAAGAAGGATGGCTGTGAAGAACTGCTGCAACCTCGTCGATACTGCAAGAAGTGAAATTGGAAGTGAAAACTTTAGCACAGCCGCAAGGGCCTAGCTTCGAAGTTTAGCATGACAGGCGTAGGGGGCAAAAGCATCTTCGTTCAGAAGTTCTGAACATTGCACCCACACAGAAGTTTGCCCAAAGAGCTCCGCAACCCTCAGGAAGCAAGACCAGCAGCTAGAGGCCACCAGGGAAACCGGTTGGCAAGGGCCAGACCTTTTTCTGCTGTATTCATGGTGAAAACCTAAGTCACGCAACTGATGCGTGCAAGGCTATACTTACCCTGAGAGGAGAATATCTGGAAAGAACTTCGGGTCGAGGCACTACTGACCGAGTTGCAGCTGAAGTGCGACCGGAGCCTGTCCAAGCTGTGGCGTGGATAGAAAATTTCGATTCTGCAAGACGCCCTCCAGTGGGCAATATTATGCTACCTCCGAAGCAAGAAGAGGGGCAAGATCGAGGAAAAAGAGTAGTCCTCCCCATCTACGGAGGAGGTACTCTCGGAAGTATGTCAAAGAGGCAGAGAAGAGAATATGTCAGAGAGGTGGGCCATATTGGAACCTCTTCATCTGCAGCTGCTATGCCCAAATGGTCCCATGTGCCAATATCTTTCTCCGCAGATGATGCAGTTGGTGTTAAATTCCCACATGCAGACCCACTTGTTATTACTGCTGACATAGCAGGAACTGAGGTTCAGAGAGTGCTAGTTGACGGAGGGAGTTCGGCGGATATTATTTTTGTCCAAGCTTTTGATCAACTTTGCATCTTCAGAAAGCATCTTCTCCCAGCAGCCCGTCCTTTGCAAGGATTTGCAGGACCCCCTCTTTATGCCCTCGGCCAAATTGGCCTTGAAGTTACTTTCGGAGAAGGGCCAATGGCCAGGACATAGGAAGTGATCTTTGATGTTGTAGATGCTCCATATGCATATAATGCCATCTTCGGCAGAGGCATGTTAAATCAATTCGGAGCTGTGGCGCATCATAATTACTTATGTATGAAGATGCCCAGACAAGCAGGAGTGCTCACTATTTTCGGAGATCAGGCCATCGCACAAAGAGCAGAGTATGGTCATGGCACTCCTCTTGACCCGAGACAGGTGAACAGTGTGCAAGATGATCCGGAGAATTTTTCTGCTCCTAGCGAATCCTCGAAAAGATCCTTCCCAAGACCAAGTCCTGAAGGAGAGATTTCAACGAAGGTTATTGTCAAAGATGGCAAGGAATATTCATTTCAATTTGGTAAAGACTTGCTTCCAGAAGTTGTTGCCTCCTTAGAAAAAGTAGTTGAGGAAAATTTGGATGTCTTTGCTTGGTCTGATGAAGACATCACCGGAGTCAGTCGGGACGTTATCGAACATAGTCTACTTGTGAACCCGAAGGCTCGGCCTGTTAGGAAAGGACTCCGGAAGATGTCTACGAAGAGAGTTGTCCTTGCTAAAGACGAAGTTGAAAAGTTGTTGAAGGCTGGGATTATCAAGGAAGTGGCTCATACGGAGTGGTTAGCCAACCCAGTCTTCGTTAAGAATAAATCTTCAGGGAAGTGGCGCATGTGTATTGATTTTACATCTCTGAATAAAGCATGCCCCCGTGACCCCTACCCCATGCCCCGAATTGATCAGTTGGTTGACTCCACTGCTGGTTCGGAGTTATTAAGCTTCCTTGACGTGTATTCTGGCTATCATCAAATTTGGTTGAAGCGCGAAGATGAAATCAAGACAAGCTTCGTAACTCCTTCAGGAGTCTTTTGTTATGTAAGAATGCCCTTTGGTGTGGGTTAATTTTTTCCGTGCCATTACAATTTTCATGGTTTGCCAATATGCCATCGGTGTGTCACTGACAGATGGGGGCCGCCACAGTCACTGATAGTGGCATATAGACAATTTCTGAAAATTATAATGGCATGTGAGTAATTTTCCCTTTGGTTTAAGAAATGTCGGGGCTACATTTTCGAGATTAATTGCTAAGGCTCTAGGTCATCAATTAGGTCGTAATGTAGAGGCCTATATGGATGATATTGTAATCAAGAGTGCCTTAAAGCACCAACATAGCCTAGACTTAGCAGAAACATTCAATAGCCTTCGAGCATGTGGGATCCGTCTCAACCGCGAAAAATGTGTCTTCGGGGCGCAGGATGGAAAATTGTTAGGGTACCTAGTTTCAAGCAGAGGGATCGAAGCTAGCCCCACTCAAATAACTGTGTTGCAGAAGATGGCTCCTCCAGAGAATTTAAAGCAAGTGCAAAAGCTGACCGGTCGTCTAGCAGCACTTAGCAGATTTCTGGCAAGGTCTGCGGAGAGAAGTTTGCCTATTTTCAAAGCATTGAAAGGGTCCGAAGATTTTGCATGGACACCAAATTGTCAAAAGAGCTTCGAAGATATTAAAAACTATCTCAGTAACCTTGCTACACTCACGATGCCTATTGCGGACGAAACCCTACTCCTCTACCTTGTAGCTACTAGCTCTGCTGTCAGTGCAGTTCTTGTCAGAGAGGTTGATTTCAACGGGAAGTTGGTACAAAATCCAGTTTACTTTGTGTCCGAAGCATTGTCCGGAGCAAAAAACAAGATATTCCGAGCTTGAGAAATTCGTTTATGCTCTGATAATGGCTTCGAGAAAGCTAAGGTATTATTTTTTGGCACATAATGTTGTTGTACCAACTTCGTATCCTTTAGGAGATATGCTCTGAAGTAAGGATTCCACTTGAAGAATTGGGAAGTGGGCTGTTGAGTTAGCACCCTTCGGCATATCTTTTCTGGCAAGAACAACAATTAAGTCGCAAGTATTGACTGACTTCGTGGCAGAGTGGACTCCCCCTGCAGCATGGGCTACGGAGAAACCTTGTGACGAAATTTGGACTATTTACTCTGATGGAGCTTTTCAAGCATCTAGAGCAGGTGTCGGAGCTGTGATAATTTCGCCTTCAGGGCAAAAGGCATTGTACTCCGCAAGACTCAACTTTAAGTCTACCAATAATACAGCGGAGTATGAGAGAATTCTCTTGGGACATCGCAAGGCACGTGCTCTAGGGGCTACAAGAGTTGTTATTAAAACAAATTCTTAGATTGTAGCAGGGCACGTGGACAAGAGTTTCCAAGTCCGACATCCACAGCTTGCAAAGTACTTAGAAGAAATCCGGAAGATCGAAGCAGCGTTTAAAGGGATTTCCATTCGGAGTATACCTAGAGAAAAAAATATGCAAGCTGACATTTTAGCAAAAGCTGCAGCCGGAGCCATGGACATACCCAAAGAAGCTTTTATGAATAACTCAATACACCTTCGGTGCCACAAATTCCAGCTGCGGAAGTCCTTTGCATTCCAAGTACAGATTGGCGAAGCTCAATCATGGAAGTGTTGCAAGGAGAAGAAAATATGTCTGAAGGGCCACATCTTTCAAGGTTAAAGCTTAGAACTCGGAATTATCAAATAATCAACGGTATTTTATACAAGGCCGGAGTATGTTCCCCTCTGCTCTAATGTATATCTCAAGCTGAAGGTCAAGAAATTCTTCAAGAAATCCATGAAGGACTTTGCGGTAGTGTCGCGCCCCGATTTAATAAATCAGGACTTTATTGAAATTCCATAGAAAATCAATAAAACAAGACGTTCATCATGCGACCTCGTACAATACGAGCATACATTCACGGTTCGTAGACCGCATTAATACAAAAGTGAATAAAGGTGAAGAGAAACTAACAAAATAAGGGTCCTAGATGAATGCCTCCTTCCAGTCTCGCCTTGACTGGGTCGCTACTCCAGACCTGCATCCTCCTCGTAGTAGACGGGCTTTGATGGTGTAAGTCAACGGGGTGAGTACAGGAGTACTCAGCAAGCCAGCGAATGCAAATATAATGCAAGGTAATAACAAGGGAGATAGTGGCTTGTTTTGCGGAAGCGAGTAACTTGTAAAGCAATTTAATGTGAACAATTTATTAGTACTGAAACGTAAACGTGTGTATGCATCATCATCTTCTAACTCGAGGGGTACAGTCAGCCCCACCTCGCTCAACAGTCCTTACATGCCATGAATAACTCAACCATTCAAACAATTGTAAACTAACTACGAGTAGTCACACAACCCGCCCTTGACCGTGGGCTCGGCTTTTCGAAAAGATTAAATTACTCTGATCAGAGATGTACCACTGTACCCACAAGGCACGCACTCATCACTGAGGAGCCATGCTGAATAGCGTGGGCCTCATGGCTCCAGAAGTGATGAGTCATTGTCAACGATAGTCAAATAGGACAGAAGAAGAAGAGATCTGCTGTTTCATGGGCCGCGTGTGACTCAGGTACACGGGCAGCGAGCGACTGTCGGGCAGAGAAGGCTGCGAAGTCGGGCTGGCCCAATCCGGGTACATGGGCCAGAAGCAGTAGAAGACCCACTTGGCTGTTGACCAGGATTGACTCAGGTACACGGGCGGTGAGCGATTGCCGGGCTGAGAGAGCTGCGGAATCGGGCCGGCCCAATCCGGGTACCTGGTGCAAAGTCGGTGGAGGCTTTGTCAGTTTCGGCGCAAAACTGACAACCGTTGATTCTGTATCCGTCTGTCCTGAAGAGAAGCCGTAGTCGCTATGAAAGCTTAGCTTCTGGATAAGTCATCTGTAACTCTAGGCCCACAGTCAGTCAGTCGTGTCTGTAAAAATACCTAAGGGCAGTAGAGTCTTTTCCTTTATCCTTGCGTCTGTAAAAACCCTAAGGGGCAGGTGGAATGTTCCTAGTGTTGGGTGCCTATAAATAGGACCCCAATCCCTAGGGTTTGTACTACCCCTTTTGCTGAAATCAATACTACTCCTTTGGGTCATTTTTGTCTCTTGTTTTGCCTCTCTTCTCTCCTGTTCATTCTTGCACAGCCAGGAATTTTTGCCTCTATTTATTGCCATGCATTCATTGCTGCAGTGAAGTCTCTATTCTCAAATCGTGTGCAGCTTCTGTAGTGTTTTAATGGATTCTTCTCACTTGCACAACAAGTTTTTCCATGCATTTTGAGGCTTCGGAAGCTTCTGTTGCTTGTGTTCTTCACGTAAGTACTTGATTCGAAGCTGTGTTCGAAGTCTTGCCTTCGAAGTACATATTTCGAAGCAGGCTCCGACTTTGTCATACTTCGCTTCGAAGCATACTTCGATTCTTGTCCCTTCGTACTAGGCTAGACCAAAACACCTTCGGCATCTTCGACATGCTTCGCAACTGACCTCCGAAGCAGGCTTCGTCACCAACCTCCGAAGCAGGCTTCGACCAGCGAAGCAGTCTTCGACAATCATCTCCGAAGCAGACCTCGACAGGCGAAGCAGGCTTCGCCAAGTTCCGAACAGGAGACAAATTTGGACAGTAACTTCTCATTTCACCTTACATATACTTAGATCATTTCATTGGAAAGTTTAGGCCTGTTACACAGTGTTTATCTGCCTAGTTGCACTTCTTTAATAGTTCTTTGTTTGACATCAGTTGCTTCTAGGTTAGATACCCTTAGACTTAGGCCTTCTGTTTATTTTCTGCTGCTTAGTCTTTTGAGGTGCGTTGGGTATTGGGAACAGGCCATTGATTCGAAAGAATTTTTTAAGGCGCCCATTCACCCCCCCCCCTCTGGTCGCTACTTTCGGTCCTACAATCACCTACACCAAAGTGTAACGAGATGAGCCATTTCACGGGAACTCGTGCCAAAACCTTCCATATAGTCCTCCCCGACTAAACAGCACCCTCTTATAGGTTTCATATGGTGTCCCGACGCGTCGGTGCCCCACCATACCCCCCCTTGAGCCTCCTTTGGTACAAGTCGCCCGCAGGCTTGCCCCTTGCCCCCTCTACTATGGTGCCGAGAGATGGAGTGTTCCACACTTCCAGTTAGGACTTACCCATTACACTTGTGGTTGGTACGGAAGTGCTTTGCAACAGATCCCGCAGACCGGTCCTTATAGTGCCCCGGGTGCGACAAACCAGTTTCCGAGCTTGCACCCGGAACCCACCATACTTATAACATACCCAACTCCCACAGAGTCCAGAGACAAAAATAACGGGGTACTTCATATACCAGAATCCATTTAACTACGACTCATTATTTTTATCCTATAGCAGTTGTGCCGGTACATTGGGCACTAGCTAATATAATATTTGTTGAGTGACAAGGAGTTAAGGCTCAATAAGCATGGCTTGGGTTTGCACACAAGGACGGGGATCTAATAAATGTAAGTGTAGGGCTTGATATTGGACTAATGCAGTATTTACCTATGAGTTATAGCGATAATTTATTAAAACATGGGTTCAATGATGATCAACTGTTTCCACAAGAGGGGTCGATGACTTGCCTTGATCCGTGAATGGTGAAGGTGGAACCTCGGGATAAGACTCTGAATCTTCGACGACGTTGTAGTCTTCTCGATACAGAAAAGTAAACACAACATTCAATAAACAATCCAAAATCAAGCATACAAGCATACAAGTTGTCGTTGGATTTAAGTAAGGGAGATAGAGTCTTAAATTCTAGGGAATTATTACTTAAATATTTAAGATTGATTCCTAATGAGATTTCTGAATTTATGACTTGATGTAATTTATTTTCCTAGGGGTTTTTATTCCCCTTTTTTAGAGATGAACTAAAACGGTATAAATTAGCCTTGATGTTTCTATGGTATCAAAAATAGTGACTTTAAATTATTAAGTCTTCTGAAGTTTGTTATATAGCTTTAAGATAATTTCATAAAGTATGGATCTTTACTATATGAATTAATTAAATATCCTAAAAGGACTTTTGTAATATTATTTAATAGAATAAAGTGGGAAAAATGAATATTCTATCTTTATTGTATCAGTGGAATAAAGTCATTAAGTCCTCTGAATATATTATATAAGTTTCCATGATTTTTTGTAAAATGTTACATTTCTATTATATGAGTTAATCATTTATCTTAAAGGGCCTTGGAAATGTTGTTTAATAAATTAAAATGAGCGAAATGAATTATTATATTTTTATTGGCTTATAAACAGTGTACTGGAGTCAATATATCATCTAAAATTAATATATAAATTTTTAAGAGTTTTTCTGAATGAAATAATAATTAAATCCTAAAGGGGTCTTAGGAATGTTATTTAATAAAATGTCATGGACAAAATGGTCATTCCATTTTTATTGTATTAATAACAGTGAAATGGAGCCATTATATCTTCTGAAATTAGTTTATACATTTTTAAGAGTTTTTCTGAATCATTTAATTGAAATATGATTTTCCTCCTAAAGGGGACTTTTCTTTATTATTTAATAAGATTATTATGTGCAAATAAACATATTGTTTTTATTGCATGAAAGTGTAGAGGATAAAAAGACAAATTTTCTAGAATTAAAATGGTGAAATTTGGAGTTAACTTGAGCAAGATATGAATTTTGGAAGTTTAAACTATTTTCTTGAATTTTTATTTAAAACCAGAAAACAGTCTCTGGTCCACGGTGAACTGGGTTCACCGTGAACCGTTGACTGCGCGCGTGAGCCGGCTACGTGGCAGCGGTTGGATCAGGATCCAACGGCCAGGGCGCGTGCAGGGCGGTTAAGTGAGATCTGACGGCCCAGACTCCACGATACCCCTTGGGTGTCGATCGACGGTTCGGATTAAGTCCCGATGGGATCTAATCTGGGCCGTCCGATCTGGATCGTAGGGCCATGGTGCCATCCGACACGCTCGCGGCACGGGGAAGGCTAAGGCCTTCGTCCCCGGCTCCGGCCAAGCGGCGGCGAGCTCCGGCGATGTCGTGCGGCAGCCTGATGCCCTCGGTGTTGCCGAAAATGGATAGAGGAGTGGGAGGGGGTCACGACCGTACTGGGTTTGGCGGAGAAAGGTGACCGACGGCGATCGGCGGCGAGAAGGGGCGGAGGAGGGCCTCGGGTCCGACGGTGGCGCGATGATCTGGTGGTGATCCGGCCCAACGGAGGTGGGGCCGGGGTAGAGGGCGCGACGGTGGTCCCGGCGGAGGCGACGACGAGGGCGGGTGGTGGCCCGGAGCGCCGGCGAAGGCCCACCGGAGTGCGAGCAGAGGAAAAACCGAAAAGATGAAAGTGGCAGCTCGGGATTGTGATGGCTAGGGTCCTGGTGGTGTGCTCGGGTTGCGGCGAGGCTAGGCTTTTTATAGGGGTCAGCGGTGGCGCATTTAGGCAAGCAAATCGAGGGAGATCGAGGGGGGCTTTCAACGCCGGCGAGGCTTCCATAGCGCTCGGATTGCATTCCAAAGGGATGAAACCGCGTGGCAATAACCGGAATGGGGTCGCCGGTGTTTGGTAAGTTGAAATTGGGTGCCAATTTGGCGCGGGGGAGGCAGACGACGAGAGTGGCAGGAGCATCGGCGAAAATGGAAGGGGAGAGATCCCCTTCCAACGGAGAAGAAGGGCCTGACAGGTGGCCCCCCACCTGTTAGTGGCTGCGAGAGAAGGGGAAGGGACTGACGAGCGGGACCGGCTTGGTAGTGAGCGGGCGGAGGCTGACGCATGGACCCAGCGGAGCGCGCGGGAGAGGAGAGAGAGGGGACGGCGCCGACAGGCGGGTCCCACCCGCCAGCGAGAGAGGCCGGACTGGGCTGGGCCGAAAGGCTCTTGGAGGGCAATTCAGGGTTTCGGCCCATTAAGATTTAAATTCATTTTTCAATTAAAATAATTCCAGAATATAAATTATTTGATTAAGGCTTGAAGCACTGTTGCTAAAATTTTGTAAAAATTCTTAAAAGTATTTTCAAGTCCAAATTTTGAATATTTGTCTCTGTTTGGCTTTAATAGGGCTCTTTTAGAATTTTTATTATTAACACAATTCAGAAATTCATTTAATATTATTTTTCCTTTATTTTATTTCCTTTTAATTTTGGGGCTGTTACAATCCTATCTCCCTTACAGAGAATCTCGTCCTCGAGATTCGAAGCGAACCTCGGGAAAACTAAGGGACAGAGTTCTACTGGTGCTCCGGATTAGGAGATGGTGTTACATCAGAAATAGGCAAAGCGATCTCCGGAACTGGGTTGGTTGAGACCAAACTGGGAGTGTCTTTGGTTGTATCTGGGTTCCCTTTGTGGTGAACTGGGGTATGTCCCTCTTGGGGTAGGGGCACTTTTTGGAGTAGTGGCCTCCTTGGCGACAGTTGAAGCACACAATTGGGTTGCCGTTGATGAGGACATCGCTGCCATTGATACAACTACAACAGCAGCCAACACTTCACCGCTTACACCTAAGCAAGTACCAATGACACGCGCCCGTGCACGTGAACTTAATTATCTGGTGAACTCCTTCCTAGCTGTTCAAGTTAATTATTTTTCCAATGGGGTACTATTAAAGTCTTGTGATGACTTTATTATCCTTAAGTTCTTAGAAACTGAACCAACTAGGAGTGGAGAAGGCAACAATGCAATAAATATTCGTGCACCCGAAGGGACTCTTGTAACTGCAGAAAACCAATATTAAATGGAGCATATCTTTCAACTCCCAAGGTTGTTTAATGCAAATGAATACTTGTTGGAATGGTCTCTTCGTCTGCTTTCCAACGGATCAAGAATCAATGGCAAAGGACAGATGAAACGTCCAGAAACTGCCAAAGAACGCTCATGACTCCATCTTGAGTTTCTAGTTTTCCCTTTAAAAGCAAGTGGTAGCCACAAAAGAACTCGGGTTTTGTTTGATGTAAGTTAGCTGCTGCTACTTCCTTGTAACACGCGTGTCGGCTAGACCGCCCGATTACTTGAATCAAAACTCCAACTTCTATCACATCCGTGAGTGTTTGCTTGTCATCTTGTTCTTGCTTGTTCTTCGATTGCTTGCAGGTTCAAGGTTGTTCTTGGCATGGCAAGAGCAGCAACAACCGGAGTCAGTGTAACTATCACTAAGGCACAACATCCTTGTGGTTGTTGTAGTCGGGTAGCACAACGTCGATCTCCACCCCCAAATCGTAGTTATCAGGAGATGGTGTACCTGTCGCTCAAGGCGCCACACCATCTTGGTTGTGGTAGTCGGGCAGCCAACATCGGCTTCCACCAAATTCACCACATCCTCCATCTCTCATCGAAAGATCGGGCTCCCCCGTACCCGTCGGGTCTATTAAGTGGTATCAGATTTCAGGTTGATCGGTGAGAGATCTCCTTCTCCTTTGTTCTTTATTTTTCCTACAGTCCACTTTTGCCCAAAGATAAGTCGATCTGAAAATCCCAAAAAACATTTTGTGCCTTTGAATTCACGGTTACTTCTTTGTGTCAAGTTGCTGGTCCTAAGTTTTTATTGCTAGAGTTTTGAGTTTGTGTACCTTGTTCTATCTCCATTTTCATTCTCTAGCTGAAGTTACAAAGAGAGAAAAAGGCAAGTGCAAAACAAAAGCCGCACAGATCAGCAAGAAACAAGGCACAGGCCAAAAAAACAAAAAAGGCGCACTAATTCAATTTTCTATATAAAGATTCCAAGTACAAAAAATAGAAAGACATTTTGTGTGACCTTTGCTTCAAAGTTTCGAAATTCAGCTTGCTGTTTTGAGCATTTTGGTGATTACGTTTGGGTGACGGCTCACGCCTCTATCACGGTTTGGACTAGGACCAGCACAGTACCATCGCGGAACATTTATTCAACTTGCTGTGACTAACGTGGTACTAGTTGTTCCTTTGTGCAATTGTTTTAGCAGCCACCTACAGCTCCACAAAATTATCTACAACACCACCAGGTTGTGCTGGCAGTCACCGTTTGTTGTTGTTCTTGCTGTTTGCCGACGCCTCCTGCATTGTGTGGTAACAACTTGTAAGAGCTTGATATAGGATTGAGCGAGTGTGACGTTGTGCCTTCACAATTTTGTAGTTGATAGGAGCGTACATATTATTTGTATGTTTCTTGTCTACTACTAATCATGGCAGGGATACACATGGAGGTAGGATATAGTGAAGCTCAATATCGACATCTTCATCGACACATGAGAGATCAACACGATAAATATGAGGTATGTGATGAAATTCTAGCTAGGTTCAAATGTACAATAGCTTATTTTGAAGGAAATTATGATCCTCATGCATATATTCAATGGGAGCTAGCTGTAGATAATGAATTTAAAAAGTATAACTTGTCTGAAAGAGAAAAGGTTATGACTGCCTCTAAAGTGTTAGTTAAAGATGCTGCATATCATTGGAAACATCTTTGTAGACATGATAAAATACCTCAATCTTGGAAAGACTTAAAGAAATATTTGAGAGATGCTTTTGTTCCTCCATATTATGCCGATATTCTATTAAAGAAACTACAATGTTTAAAAAAAGATAGCAGAAGTGTTGCCTCATATTATCATGATATGCATGTTTGTTTATTACGTTGTGCTATAGATGAATGTGAAGAATCTATAGAACAAAGGTTTTTACATGGGCTTAACAAGGAAATTCAGGAACTGCTTCATCATGAAACATATAATTCTCTTTCTCAATTGTTTGAACTTGCGTGTCAAGCTGAAATTCAGATTGCTATTGATTTGGAGGAAACACCATTTGGTGTGCCTGCTAGTACTACTAACCTTGAACAGGAAAAGGAGAATAAAAATGCACTTACATCATCGGAAAAGGTTTTGCAAGGTAATATATGTGCTGAAATTAATCAAGGTGTGTGTACTCTTGATGAAACACAATTCTCCACCATTCATGCTATTATAGAGCCATCGTTAGTAGAATCTTTTGCTGAAATTGCTTTGTTACTAGATGATTTGCTTGACACTCCTTGTAATAAAGAAGAGTTGTGTGTTAATACTTCACTTGTATACATGCCACAACTAGTTAATGAACAGGTTGACTTTGTTGCCAAACCTTTAAGTGATTTGATACATGTTGTTCACATTGCTAGTGAAAAGGAAGAACAGAAATTGTTATCTTCTTTAAATACTTGGGGTTATATTGAACTTGATGATCTTTGTGAACTTAGTACTTTAAATGAGAAATTACTCACTAGACCTGATTTGCCATGTCCTGATCAAATGAGTTTTCACGTAATTGGAAAATACAATGATCAAGGAGTATACTTTGTGCATAGAGTTTACATATGTTCAGATTTGAAACAGCATGTAAATTCTAAAAATAATAGTCTTAACCAAGGTGCTTTAACTAATCATATTATCTCGAGAGTCTCTTGTTTTGATTTAAATACACAGGTTTGTTTTCAAGAAGGAGAGCCTTGTGGGCTGCTTAGCAATGCCACAATTCCTACTCCAATATCTAAAAGTATAGATTCGATGTCATTTGTTCAAGCAAAGGATTTGGTGAGTTGGGTTTCTTCAATTCACCACATGTTTAAAGAACAAGAGATACTGCACAATAATGGTTCTTTTGCTAGGAGTTGCATTGATGATGAACACAAGAACAAACCGAGGACGGTTTGCTGCCAAGAAGGAGAGAATGATGAGGACATCACCGGTTGGGATATAAATATAATAAAAACAAAGGTGCATGCTTTCTATATTAGATTTACATTTTATATATTTGAGAAAAGGTTGCTGCACCATAAGTTGTTGTTTTCAATTACAGAAATTATTACATGGATTAAGGGACGCGTTGTGAGAAAATCAAGGGCATGGAACATCGTGGAAGTTGATTGGGGACCAAGATTTGAAACCATACTTGCGTGAGGAAGACACGTTCGAGTCGAGGACGACTCTATTGCAAGAAGGGGAGGATGATGAGGACATCGCTGCCATTGATACAACCACAACAGCAGCCAACGCTTCACCGCTTACACCTAAGCAAGGACCAATGACACGCGCCCGTGCACGTGAACTTAATTATCTGGTGAACTCGTTCCTAGCTGTTCAAGTTAATTATTTTTCCAATGGGGTACTATTAAAGTCTTGTGATGACTTTATTATCCTTAAGTGCTTAGGAACTGAACCAGCTAGGAGTGGAGAAGGCAACAATGCAATAAATATTCGTGCACCCGAAGGGACTCTTGTAACTGCAGAAATCCAAGATTAAATGGAGCATATCTTTCAACTCCCAAGGTTGTTTAATGCAAATAAATACTTGTTGGAAAGGTCTCTTCGTCTGCTTTCCAACGGATCAAGAATCAATGGCAAAGGACAGATGAAACGTCCAGAAACTGCCGAAGAACGCTCATGACTCCATCCTGAGTTTCTAGTTTTCCCTTTAAAAGCAAGTGGTAGCCACAAAAGAACTCGGGTTTTGTTTGATGTAAGTTAGCTACTGCTACTTCCTTGTAACGCGCGTGTCGGCTAGACCGCCCGATTACTTGAATCAAAACTCCAACTTCTATCACATCCGTGAGTGTTTGCTTGTCATCTTGTTCTTGCTTGTTCTTCGATTGCTTGTAGGTTCAAGGCTGTTCTTGGCACGGCAAGAGCAGCAACAACCGGAGTCGGTGTAACTATCGCTAAGGCACAGCATCCTTGTGGTTGTTGTAGTCGGGTAGCACAACGTCGATTTCCACCCCCAAATCGTAGTTATTAGGAGACGGTGTACCTGTCGCTCAAGGCGCCACACCATCTTGGTTGTGGTAGTCGGGCAGCCAACGTCGGCTTCCACCAAATTCACCACATCCTCCATCTCTCATCGAAAGATCGGGCTCCCCCGTACCCGTCGAGTCTATTAGCCGTTCCTGTCTCTCTTTTATCCGGTAGTTTGTGCTGGAGTTCTTTCGGCTGGTGGTGCTTGGGGTAGGATGCCAGGGGTTGGGGCTTGAGATGGAATTGCTCTGGTTCCCGGCATAATTTCTTCATTCACTAATCTCTGAAAGTTGGCGAAGTCCCCGTAGATTAACTGAATGGAGAGCTCTTGTTGGTGTTGTTGGAGACGGAACAACTGTGTCTGCTGCTCTTGCAACTGTTTTTGTTGTTGTTGCATCTAGGTAAGCAGCGTGGCGATCAGTTGGTTTTGTTTTGCCATCACCTCCGCTAGTGTGGGATGATAAGCAACAGGGGTCTGCTGATGTCCAGCTGCACCCCACTAAGGCAGATTGCCTGAGGTGTTTCCGTCGCGTGGGGCTTCTGATCCTTGGTCATTGGCCATCCTGAAGTTGAAGGGTTCAAAAAAAAAAGAAGGTGCCAACATCAAGGGGAAATTGTTACTGATTTTATTGCCTAAGATGAATAGTTTGACTTAGATGCTTACATATTTTATTTTAGTCCCTTATCAACTTTCACACTCATGCCTTAGATTATTTTTAATATAAATGATTTATCCTGTATTTTATTCACTCAACATTCATGTTGTAATATATTTAGTAATTAGTGTTAAAGGTTTAAGATGAAGTGTTGTTGATTATATCTTATTGAATTCCTTGGTACCAAAAATTCCAGAAAATTTTGGAACGCAATTTAGGAGAATTTTTAGGAAAATACTCTAGCTAATTGTTATTATTTTTTAAATGAAATTCCTAGGCTTGTATTTTAGCTTTCCTCTTCTTTATTTATAGTGAATCCTTTTCTTGAAATTTATTACTTTATTTTATTCTTACCGCCTGACAAAAATCAAGGTGTTACAATCCTAACTTCCTTAACAAGAATCTCGTCCCGAGATTCGGAAAGGCTAGAAAGTCATGGATATGCTTTAGCTAGGAATCACTTCTTTACACTAGAGGCTTTAAGTCTACATCTTCATAGATTGGGTTTGGCTAAGTTAGGGCTTTCTTGACAACTTTTTTTTTGATTTCAAGATTGGAGTTGATCTTGCAGAATGGCGACGAATGAATTATGTTGAGTTGAAACTAGAGGTAGATCCTTTAGATTGGGATTATGACCTAATAGGTATAGGAGGAAGAGGGAAATGATATTAAGCTTTATTTCAAAATGTATCGTTCTTGCGATTACATTTATTTCATTTAATTCTTCACTCATGTTTTATATTTGACATGGGTGGCAATACAACCAAGTAAAAGAAAACAATCAATTGTAAAACTACGTCTACGGTAGCTCAGGGGACGACTCGATCACGGGCTCAATGGAGGGGGTCGGTGCAGGGGTGGTGGAGCTGGAGGGTCTGGCGGAAGGTGCACTGCGGGAAATCCTCTTGGGCTTCACTGTGGGAAACCGAAGCGATTTCCGCTTGCGAGGTGGAAGAGGGGCGATCTCCTCGAGATCCTTCTTTAGTTCCTTGAGTTGTTGGCGGAGCTGGGTGTTGATTATGGCGCCTTGGCGTAGAAGCTCGTTCTGATGCCTCAACTCCTCTACCTCTTGAGTCAGCTGGGGGTTCTGTTGGACTTGTCGACGGAGCTCAACATTCTCGCGGGCTAGGTTCTCCGACGAGTGGCGGTAGTAGTCAATGGTGTCGTGTTGGCTATCTGCGTCGAGGACGGCCTTCGTGTGAAGGTTGTCCATAGCCTCCAACAGTCTCATCGTGCGGGCGATGGCGGAATTGCTCTGTGTGAGAGGGCTGATGTAGATGATGCGGTGACTCCCGGGTGTACGCATGGGCATGAAGTGGTAGACGGTGTCGCGGAGGTGGCAGTCGTAGACCAGTCAAAGCTCGGCGAGGGCCTGGAGTGCAGCGCGCTGGCTGGCCATCACGAAGGAAGGTCCTCCGACTCCATGGGTGTAGAATGGTGGCTGCGTGGAGGAGGGGCGGATAACAACCGTGACCTCGCAGTAGCTCTCGCTAGCATCGGGAAAGATCCCGTGGAACGCAGGCTCACGGGGAAACCCCAAGAAGTCGACGAGCACGCGAAGCTCGCGGATGAAATCCGGCCTCGTCACGAAGAGTCCCACTCATGGTATAGACCGGCATCTACAAAAGAGAGAGATTTTTGTGAAACCTTGGAAGATGAGAAGATAAACATTTTTGTAAGAAAATATGGTTAATATAAGTCCTAAGGTCAGGTCTGTTTGGCTTCCTACAGTCAAGTCGGCTCTGATACCATCTTGTCGCGCCCCGATTTAATAAATCAGGACTTTATTGAAATTCCATAGAAAATCAATAAAACAAGACGTTCATCATGCGACCTCATACAATACGGGCACACATTCACGGTTCGTAGACCGCATTAATACAAAAGTGAATAAAGGTGAAGAGAAACTAATAAAATAAGGGTCCTAGATGAACGCCTCCTTCCAGTCTCGCCTTGACTGGGTCGCTACTCCAGACCTGCATCCTCCTCATAGTAGACGGGCTCTGATGGTGTAAGTCAACGGGGTGAGTACAGGAGTACTCAGCAAGCCACTGAATGCAAATATAATGCAAGGTAATAACAAGGGAGATAGTGGCTTGTTTTGCGGAAGCGAGTAACTTGTAAAGCAATTTAATGTAAACAATTTATTAGTACTGAAACGTAAACATGTGTATGCATCATCATCTTCTAACTCGAGGGGTACAGTCAGCCCCACCTCGCTCAACAGTCCTTACATGCCATGAATAACTCAACCATTCAAACAATTGTAAACTAACTGCGAGTAGTCACACAACCCGCCCTTGACCGTGGGCTCGGCTTTTCGAAAAGATTAAATTACTCTGATCAGAGATGTACCACTGTACCCACAATGCACGCACTCATCACCTACACCAAAGTGTAACGAGATGACCCATTTCATGGGAACTCGTGCCAAAACCTTCCATATAGTCCTCCCAGACTCAAGAGCACCCTCTTATAGGTTTCATATGGTGTCCCAACACGTCGGTGCCCCACCATACCCCCCTTGAGCCTCCTTTGGTACAAGTCGCCCGCAGGCTTGCCCCTTGCCCCCTCTACTATGGTGCCGAGAGACGGAGTGTTCCACACTTCCAGTTAGGACTTACCCATTAGACTTGTGGTTGGTACGGAAGTGCTTTGCAACAGATCCCGCAGACCGGTCCTTATAGTGCCCCGGGTGTGACAAACCAGTTTCCGAGCTTGCACCCGGAACCCACCATACTTATAACATACCCAACTCTCACAGAGTCCAGAGACAAAAATAACGGGGTACTTCATATACCAGAATCCATCTAACTACGACTCATTATTTTATCCTATAGCAGTTGTGCCGGTACATTGGGCACTAGCTAATATAATATTTGTTGAGTGACAAGGAGTTAAGGCTCAATAAGCATGGCTTGGGTTTGCACACAAGGACGGGGATCTAATAAATATAAGTGTAGGGCTTGATATTGGACTAATGCAGTATTTACCTATGAGTTATAGCGATAATTTATTAAAACATGGGTTCAATGATGATCAACTGTTTCCACAAGAGGGGTCGATGACTTGCCTTGATCCATGAATGGTGAAGGTGGAACCTCGGGATAAGACTCGGGATCTTCGATGACGTTGTAGTCTTCTCGATACGGAAAAGTAAACACAACATTCAATAAACAATCCAAAATCAAGCATACAAGCATTCAAGTTGTCGTTGGATTTAAGTAAGGGAGATAGAGTCTTAAATTCTAGGGAATTATTACTTAAATATTTAAGATTGATTCCTAATGAGATTTCTGAATTTATGACTTGATGTAATTTATTTTCCTAGGGGTTTTTATTCCCCTTTTTTAGAGATGAACTAAAAAGGTATAAATTAGCCTTGATGTTTTTATGGTATCAAAAATAGTGACTTTAAATTATTATGTCTTCTGAACTTTGTTATATAGCTTTAAGATAATTTCATAAAGTATGGATCTTTACTATATGAATTAATTAAATATCCTAAAAGGACTTTTGTAATATTATTTAATAGAATAAAGTGGGAAAAATGAATATTCTATCTTTATTGTATCAGTGGAATAAAGTAATTAAGTCCTCTGAATATATTATATAAGTTTCCATGATTTTTTGTAAAATGTTACATTTCTATTATATGAGTTAATCATTTATCTTAAAGGGCCTTGGAAATGTTGTTTAATAAATTAAATGAGCAAAATGAATTATTATATTTTTATTGGCTTATAAACAGTGTACTGGAGTCAATATATCATCTAAAATTAATATATAAATTTTTAAGAGTTTTTCTGAATGAAATAATAATTAAATCCTAAAGGGGTCTTAGGAATGTTATTTAATAAAATGTCATGGACAAAATGGTCATTCCATTTTATTGTATTAATAACAGTGAAATGGAGCCATTATATCTTCTGAAATTAGTTTATACATTTTTAAGAGTTTTTCTGAATCATTTAATTGAAATATGATTTTCCTCCTAAAGGGGACTTTTCTTTATTATTTAATAAGATTATTATGTGCCAAATAAACATATTGTTTTTATTGCATGAAAGTGTAGAGGATAAAAAGACAAATTTTCCAGAATTAAAATGGTGAAATTTGGAGTTAACTTGAGCAAGATATGAATTTTGGAAGTTTAAACTATTTTCCTGAATTTTTATTTAAAACCAGAAAACAGTCTGTGGTCCACGGTGAACTGGGTTCACCGTGAACCGTTGACTGCGCGCGTGAGCCGGGTACGTGGCAGCGGTTGGATCAGGATCCAACGGCCAGGGCGCGTGCGGGGCGGTTAAGTGAGATCTGATGGCCCAGACTCCACGATACCCCTTGGGCATCGATCGACGGTTCGGATTAAGTCCCGATGCGATCTAATCCGGGCCGTCCAATCTGGATCGTAGGGCCATGGTGCCATCCGGCATGCTCGCGGCACGGGGAAGGCTAAGGCCTTCGTCCCCGGCTCCGGCCAAGCGGCGGCGAGCTCCGGCGATGTCGTGCGGCAGCCTGATGCCCTCAGTGTTGGCGAAAATGGATAGAGGAGTGGGAGGGGGTCACGACCGTACCGGGTTTGGCGGAGAAAGGTGACCGACGGCGATCTGCGGCGAGAAGGGGCAGAGGAGGGCCTCAGGTCCGACGGCGGCGCGATGATCTAGCGGTGATCCGGCCCAACGGAGGTGGGGCCGGGGTAGAGGGCGCGACGGTGGTCCCGGCGGAGGCGACGGCGAGGGCGGCGGTGGCCCGGAGCGCCGGCGAAGGCCCGCCGGAGTGCGAGCAGAGGAAAAACCGAAAAGATGAAAGTGGCAGCTCGGGATTGTGATGGCTAGGGTCCTGGTGGTGTGCTCGGGTTGCGGCGAAGCTAGGCTTTTTATAGGGGTCAGCGGTGGCGCATTTAGGCAAGCAAATCGAGGGAGATCGAGGGGGGTTTCAATGCCGGCGAGGCTTCCATAGCACTCGGATTGCCTTCCAAAAGGGATGAAACCGCGTGGCAATAACCAGAATGGGGTCGCCGGTGTTTGGTAAGTTGAAATTGGGTGCCAATTTAGCACGGGGGAGGCCGACGACGAGAGTGGCAGGAGCGCCGGCGAAAATGGAAGGGGAGAGATCCCCTTCCAACGGAGAAGAAGGGCCTGACAGGTGGCCCCCCACCTGTCAGTGGCTACGAGAGAAGGGGAAGGGACTAATGAGCGGGACC
Organism: Zizania palustris; assembly: GCA_019279435.1. NCBI lineage: Eukaryota > Viridiplantae > Streptophyta > Magnoliopsida > Poales > Poaceae > Zizania > Zizania palustris. The sequence continues at coordinate 43,245,350 of JAAALK010000285.1, read as the reverse complement.
GGCTTGGTAGTGAGCGGGCGGAGGCTGACGCATGGACCCAGCGGAGCGCGCGGGAGAGGAGAGAGGGGGGACGGCGCCGACAGGCGGGTCCCACCTGCCAGCGAGAGAGGCCGGACTGGGCTGGGCCGAAAGGCTCTTGGAGGGGAATTCAGGGTTTCAGCCCATTAAGATTTAAAATTCATTTTTCAATTAAAATAATTCCAGAATATAAAATATTTGATTAAGGCTTGAAGCACTGTTGCTAAAATTTTGTAAAAAGTCTTAAAAATATTTCTTGGCCTCTAGTTTATCCCATAAAATTTTCAAGTCCAAATTTTGAATATTTGTCGCTGTTTGGCTTTAATAGGGCTCTTTTAGAATTTTTATTATTAACACAATTCAGAAATTCATTTAATATTATTTTTCCTTTATTTTATTTCCTTTTAATTTTGGGGCTGTTACAGGTAGCCATTTGGCCCCTCGAGCTTTGGCAGGAAAAACACTTCGCCAGGGGCTTTATTGGCCTACAATAATAGCTGATGTGGAAACCATGGTCCACACTTGCCAAGGATGTCAATGGATGGGACGAAGGAGTCATCGCCCACCAACAACCCTTCAAGTCATAGCTCCAGTATGGCCCATGGCCAGATGAGGCATGGATCTTTTCAAAGTGGGTCGAAGCAGAGCCCCTAACAGCTATCACTTCGAACAATGTACAAAAATTTTTCTGGAAGAATATTATTTGCCGGTTCGGAGTGCCTAGACAACTCACAGTTGACAATGGAACGCAATTCGACGCAGAACCTTTCAAGAAATTTTGCGAAGATCTAGGCATCCAGCTATGCTTTGCTGCAGTGCGACACCCTCAGTCTAACGGAGTTGTAGAAAGAGCCAATGGTAATATTTTGTCAGGGCTAAATCGAAGGATAGTAGGATTGGCAAAAGGACTCTGGACCGAGGAACTTCCAAAGATTTTGTGGTCCATTCGGACCACTCAAACGAGGTCCATGGGTTTCACTCCATTAAGACTATTATTCGGAGATGAAGCTATGACACCAACAGAGCTCAAAGGAGGATCACTTCGCAGCACCGAACCGGAAATAGAAGGAGAAAGACAAGCTTCGCTGGATTTAACAGAGGAGACAAGACTTTGAGCTGTGGCAAATTTGTCAAAATATTAGCAGCAGACGAAGGCTTGGTTCGACCCGAAGGTCAAGATTAATGAACTTAGGTCGGGTCATCTTGTTTTGCGAAGTATCATAGCACCAGGAAAATTAGGAAATAAATGGGAAGGTCCGTACTTAATTGTTCGCTCAGGGAGTCCTGGTTCTTTTAAATTAGCTAATTTGCAAGGTGAAGAGTTAGCGCATACATGGCATGCGGAGCACCTAAAGCGATACTTCGCATAAGGGCTCCTTGTAATCATTTGTAAGCACTTTCCGAATTAATAAAGCATATGGTTTAGATAATGCCTACCCCTCATAAACTTCCTACTTCCGAGTGGACGCACTGGAATAGCGGAGTTGACCGAGAGGGAAGTGTCATTAATTTGAATCATATTTTCTGAGGTGGTGGGCTGACATAATCCGGAGTCCAAGCCACCGGCTTGAAGACATCCGTAAAAGAGCCCGAGACCACAGAATACGGAGTCCAAGCCACCGGCTGGAAGACATCCGTAAAAAGAGTCCAAAGAGACCAAATGATGCGGAGCCCAAGCCACCGGCTTGTAGGCATCCGTAAAAAGAGTCCAAAGAGACCACTGCGAACTCCAAACCACTGGTTTGACTGAATTCGCAAAAAGAGTCGAAGGAGGCCAATACAAAACAGAGTTTGAGCCATGAGCTCCGAATGTCTATTAAGAAAGTCCAAAGTAACAAATCATCTAAGACACTAAAGTGTCCGGAAAGTTATCCCAAGAGATTTATTTGAAAAACATAAGGTACTAAGTTACCAGTCTTCATACTACAGATAGTCGAAGACATTTTATAAGATTTTAATCGATCTTTAAATTGCTGAAGGGGCTCCAAACCCCCAAAATTGTACTCCTAAGTTTTTTCTTCGCGCCTAACCATCTTTGAATACAGTTCGAAGTTGTTTACGCTCAAAGAGGGGCTAGTAAATAGGGAGACAATTTTAAATCAATGTTTATTATTCGAACAATATGATTACATCATGAAAAATTGGTATCTATACCAAGAAGGAATCGAAGACCCCTTCGGTCTCTAGAACTAGAGTTGGAACGACTAGTTCCAGAGCCTGGAGTTCTAACAACTTTGTGTTTAACTCTCTTCCCTCCCTTCGAAGCTCTAAAGTCTTTTTGTTCTTGTTGAAGCTCCGCCCACGTTCAAAGTCGTTCAGGGCTCCTTTCCCAGCTTCCAAGTTCTTCAGGCTTTTTATTTGAGTTTCTTCTTCGTCTTCGGACCAAATAATGTCTTCGAAAGATGAAGTTTCCAAGATAACTTCTTTTTCTTCCTCTTTAATACAAGATAATATATCTTTGCTTACTTCGGACGTAATCACTCCGGAGCTATCCCGAGGACTAGAAATCGAGGGCGCTTATGAAGTTTTAAGATATCGAAGGTAGCCCATAAGAAGCGAAGTTCGTCGTTAACATCTAACACTTCGACATCTTCCATATGAGGCAAAGCCTAAAAACATGATAAGCAAATCTTCATTCATAAATGTACAAAAGCGTAGTGCTTTACATAGTTGAAGATCCTAAGATAATTCTAAACCTACGGGTTTGGCGGGGGCTGACTGCTCGAGGCTTGGGACCGAGCTTGCTTCTGGCGTTGTCCTTCGTCAATCCAGGCCTTGATCATAGAGCGACCTTCGGCTCTCAATGAAGTTTGAAAGGCTTGCCAAGCAGCGGCCACACCTTCGGAAGGAGTAAGAAGCTGGTCGTCATCGAAGGTAATGGGACCCCCCTGCGCTCGGAGTTATCGATTGGCCCAGATCTTCGTAGTAACGAAGTATGCCGATAGCAGCTACTTGTCCGGATATTTCTCCGTACCGAATGCCTGCTGTCTTCATTTGCTTCGCTGCTCCTTGGATCCTCTTCAACCGGCGCAGCAGGGAGATGTTGTTATCCGAAGGAAGCATCCCAGTAGTACCGAAGTACTCCAGAACGCCTAGCAATTGGTCCATGACCTCTGCAGCTACCTTCTCTGACTTCAGCTTATCTTCGTTTAAGGCATCCTTCGCCGAACATAGTTCTCTTACTACTCCAGAGAGCCTATCCGCCTCTGTAGCTAAAGAATTCTTTTGATTAAGTAGTTGGCTGGCTTCTTCGGCAGCTTTGGCTTTTTCTTCTTGGAGTCTGACAAGCTCAGCTCCCGCAGTAGCGTGCTCCGCCCGCATCTTTTCGATTTCCGCTCGAAGAACAATTTTTTCTGCTTCGAGCTCTTTGTTCACAGCTTCCAAGCCTTGTCTGGCCCTGCGCTCCATTGAAACCATGTTGTCCAAGTGGGCCACTCGACCTTCAGAGATAGAAAGATTTCATTGAAGAGTTGCATTTTCCTCTCGAAGGCGAACGCTTCCACGTTCATTTGATATGTTCGCATCTCGGGCCAAGACTGTTTGCTGTGAAAAGAAAAACCGAGGTGAGAAGTTATTTGTATATAAATTTGATGTTGTTTTGCAGATACTTCGTACCTGGTATGCTGCACGTTCCATAGCAGCGTTAAGCTCCGAACTCTCCGCCTCACTCAAGATAGCCACCAAGTCTGTCTCCCCAACTTCACGACTAGCTCGATCCAAAGGCTCGAGCAAAGTCTGAAGCCCAGTTCTTCGCTCCAAGAAAGGAGCTAGAAGAGGGGGCATGCTCAAGGCTTGCTGGTCATCTTCGCTTGGCGAAGGCCCGGAGTGCTGAGCCGTGGTTTTTGGAGCCCCGGTAGACTGGCCCCCCTTAGTAGATTGGCTCTCGTCTGTTGACTCAGATGGAGTTGATCCTGAGCTCGGAGCAGGGAGGGGGTCCATCTTTCCTTTGCCTTTTCTAGGCCCCATTTGAGTGGCTCCTGGAATTGGCTTCGAAGTTGTCGAAGGTCCAGGAATTATATCTTCAGGATGGACCTCTTCCACAGAAGTGGATCCTGTAAAAACAAAGGTATAATACATTGTATAATTTCACAGGGAAAAAGAACAAAAGAATTATGCAAAGTTTACCTTCGACATTTTGGCGATGGGTAAGCATTGGACTGCTTGGCGGGTCGAAGGCTACTCCAAAGTCTTCGTCGGAGTCAACGGTCAAAACTTCGATTATTGGAGCATCTTCTTGAGCAGCCGTTGTTACTTCGCCCGGAATCGAAGCTGTAGTAACTTCGACTCTGCTTTCGTCCACAGGGGCTCCGTCTTGAGGTAAATTTTCTTGAGCAGCTGGAGTCCTCACTTGCTCAAGGTTGGCTTGAGGCTCCAGCAAGCTCGTAGCATCATCAGTATGTGCTTCTTTTTGGGCTGCATCCTCGTCAATCAGGCCCACAAGCATTCTGCCTTCATCCTCCAAAGAATCGGAGATTGAAGCTCTTGAGCTCGAAGGCGCAGGAGCTCTTGGCTTTCGGGCCACCTTCTTGAGCGGAGTCTTGGTAGAATTCGAAGCTCCAGCTTCGGCTTTTCTCTTTTTGGGCCCTTTCTCCGAAGGCACCCAATCCACCAGAGGGGGCGGAACAACTTTGAGTAGCCCCCATACTCGGTTGGATCGCTCCCAAGTACCGACCGATTTAATTCTCCATTCTTTCTCGGTCGGAGTTGGGACACCTAAATCTTCTCCGAAGCCCGTACAATCTGCTCCGAAGTTATAGGGGCTGAAGAAGCTGAAAAATGAGTTAAACTCGTTAACTCTTCGAATAAATATACATGGTATATGTTGTTTTCGAAGTTACCTGCAGGACTCGAAGTTGAAGAAATTTTCCGAAGACCACCTTCTGAATCTTCCTCGAAAGTGATCGGCCAGTTGGCCATCAGGGGAGGGATTTGAAGCCCGAGGAATTCTTCGGCTAAGTCTCGCATACTCAAACGATGACTGATTTTTTGAAGCAAGCTCAGACGAGCTTCGAGTTGGCCTGGATCTGGGTGCACAAGGGCTTCCTTTCGGAAGTTGATATCTTGCAAAGGTCCAGCTAGGCGTCTACTCGCCCCAACTTCGGCGTAAAACCACATCAAGATCCAGTCAGTGTACCATCTGGCATTGATGGCCTTGGCAGGAAACCGGAGAGCATACTCGTCCCGAAGTCTAAAGTTGATGCTTCTAAAGGCCACTACCATCTTCTCACCTCTGGGCTTACGAAGGTCTTCGGTTGGCACGAAGCTCTGTGCAGTGCTGCGAAGATCTCTGCCCTTCCTTCACAACCTTCAGCTCGCAACGCCCATTCGAAGATGGCGAGACGTGCTACAGCATTAGGAGAGAGTTGGGGGAGGGTGACGTGGAACAAGTCCAATACCTCCGCCAAGAAATCAACCGCCGGAAGCCCCAAACCAGCTTCGAAGAAGGATTCGAAAACGACTACTTCTCCCGGTCTTGGTGATGGAATGATCTCCTTCCCAGGTTTGCGAATCATGACCCCGGAACTAATTTTGCCTTCTACTGCAGCCGCAAGCAATTCCCTTTTGCAGGTTGAAGGTCCTAGTTGATAAGACTGGTCCATGTATTTTGTCGACGCTGGGAAGAGGTCTTGGGGGCCAACATTTTGGGGATTTCCTCCCACCGCCGCCATTACTGCCACCGTAGGAGTTGGAGTTGCCGTCACCGATGATGCAGCCGCTGCTGCTGCAGCAGCTTGCTGCCGAGCCAAGGCTGAAGTCGCTCCGGGACCGTTGAAACTAGTTTTCGCCATTGGATCTTGTGGATTGTTTCAGATGAAAAATGGGGGCTAGGGCTCGGTTGATGGCTTGTTTACACGAAAGCGGTGAAAAGGTACTCGAGAAGGGTCTGAGCCCTTTATTTATAGCCCAGACCCCGATTTTTTACCGTTTGCCTATGCAGTTTCGCATTCTTAACCATTACTTAGCTCCAGAATTAAAGTGTTCCGTAACTTCCGTTAGAAGAAAGAAACCAACGGCTATTTCTTCTATGTTTAAAAAGGCTTTCGGACTTTTCGATTTAGTTCTAAGTTACTTCGAATGTAATTTTATTAGAAACTGATTCAAAGTTTACATCTCCACGTAGTTTGGATATGGTTTAAATCTGCTAACCCCTACGCATGATTATTTTTCTTGCGTATACTGCTCTCCTAACATTACAGATTTAGCGGAGAAGCGTATTCGAGGGGCTACTGTTGGGGGAAAATATTACATCTTCAGGGTTATTGCAGTGACAAGATAAAGACTGATGATTAAGCCGAAGATTTTGTGCATATAACTTTGGAGATGCATGGAATCAAGTTCGAAGTATGATGACGAACTCTAGTTCGGAGTATATCTTCGAACTTGGACTCTTCCGGGAGCTTCTTTGCCAGCTAAGATGGAAGACTTATCTTCTTTCTCATTAGATTAGTCTTTTACCATTTTAGCCCTATTAAGGGTACCGAATAGTTTCCATTATGTTGGTTGTAATAGAGGGGTAAAAGGGTCTTTTCCTTAATATTTGGGCCTATAAATACCCCCCGTTTTACCCTGTAATAGGGACCGAATACAAGTTATTCAATACATACTTTTAAACTATTCTAAGTTATTATCCTTTCGGAGGCTTGGAATAGTTTCCTTCACAAACACTTCGTTTGTTAGTTTTTAATCTTCAGAAACCTGTTAGCGTAATCTTTTACGCCAACAGATATTATCTTCATCTAGGCCTTCGATCAATTGTGCATCCCGTGAAAGCATTTACTTCCAGCAGCTCGTCCACTTCAAGGCTTTGCAGGACCTCCTCTCAATGCTCTCGGCCAAGTAGGCCTTGAGGTCGCCTTCAGAGAGGGGCTCCTGGCTAGATCAGAGGAGGTGGTTTTAACATCATTGACGCCCCTTACGCTTATAATGTTATCTTTGGAAGGGGAATGCTAAATCGATTCGAAGCTGTGGCGCATCACAATTATTTGTGCCTAAAAATGCCTACGCAACGAGTACTTATGGTCCTCGATGACCAAGCTACGGCGTGGAGGGCGGAGTATGGCCATGGTCCACCTCTTGTTCCTAGGCAGATAAATAATGTACAAGATCATTCAGAGGATGCCTCCGCATCAAGTGACCCCTCAAAGATTTCCTCCCTCAAGCCAAGCCCTGAAGGTGAAATTATAATGATGACCATTGTTAAGGATGGCAAAGGCTATCCCATCCAGTTTGGCAAGGAAATGCCTCCGGAAATTGCCACTTCGTTCGAAGAAGTAATTAAAGAAAATCTTTATGTCTTTGCCTGGTTTGACAAAGATATTCCCAGAGACGACCAAAGCATTATCGAGCACAACCTACTCGTCAACCCAAGGGTTCGACCTATTCGCCAAGGGCTCCACAAATTGTCGATAGAAAGGGCAGACCTTACCAAGGTGGAGGTGGAGAAGTTGTTAAAGGCTGGGATCATTAGAGAGGTGGCCCACACGGAGTGGTTAGCCAACCCTGTCTTTGTCAAGAAAATGGCCTCCGGTAAGTGGCGCATGTGCATTGACTTCACATCCCCGAATAAAGCATGCCCACGTCACCCCTACCCCCTGTCTCGCATTGATCAACTCGTCGACTCCACTACTGGCTCCGAGCCTTTATGCTTCCTCGACGCGTACTCTGGATATCATCAAATATGGTTAAAATGCGAAGACGAAGCCAACACAAGCTTTATAACTCCTTTGGGAGTCTTTTGTTATGTCAGAATGCCGTCGGCTTAAGAAATACCGGGGCATCTTTTTCAAGATTAATTGTTAAGGCTATAGTTCACTAGATAGGTCGCAATGTCGAGGCCTATATGGATGACATTGTAATAAAGATTGATTTAAAGCACCAACATAGTCTAGACTTAGCAGAAACCTTTGAGAGCCTCCGAGCATGTGGAGTTCGCCTCAACCCCAAAAAATGTATCTTCGGGGCTAAAGCTGGAAAATTTTTAGGATACTTAGTTTCAAGTAGAGGGATCGAAGCTAGCCCAACGTGGATAATTGCATTGCAATGGATGGCTCCGCTGGGAAACTTGAAGCAAGTACAGAAGATTGCCAGCCGCCTAGCGGCCCTTAGCAGATTTTTGGCAAGGTCCGCAGAGCGGAGCCTCCCAATATTCAAAGCTTCGATGAAATCAAGTACTATCTCGGCAATCTTGCAACACTCACCGTGCCCCTCGCAGATGAAAATCTTATTCTCTATCTTGCAGCCACAGGCTCCGCTGTCAGTGCAGTCCTTATCCGAGAAGTGGATTTCAACTGGAAGTTGCTACAGAATCCGATATACTTCGTATCGGAAGCTTTATCCGGAGCCAAAACTCAGTACTTCGAGCTCGATAAATTTACTTATACCCTGGTAATGGCTTCGAGAAAATTATGACATTATTTTTTGGTGCATAATGTAATTGTACCAACTTCTTACCCTCTTGGGGATATGCTCCGAAGCAAAGATTCTATAGGGAGAATTGGAAAATGGGTTGTCGAGCTAGCCCCTTTGGTATTTCTTTCGTAGCAAGAACAAACATCAAGTCAAAAGTGGTGGCTGATTTTGTAGCAGAGTGGTCTCCGTTTGCAATATGGGCTCCAGAACAATATAATGAAAGTATATGGACCATATACTCTGACGAAGCCTTTAAAGCATCCGGAGCAGGTTTCGGAGCAGTCATAATTTCTCCTTTAGGGAAAAAAGCAATGTACTCCGCAAGGCTCAACTTTAAGTCCTCCAATAATATTGCGGAGTACGAAGGAATCCTGCTGGCGCTTCGTAAGGCGTGTGCACTTGGTTTCTCCAAGAGGTTTTATAAAAACAGACTCCTAGATTGTAGCAAGGCACGTTGATAAAAGCTTTCAAGTTTGGCATCCACAACTTACTAAATATTTTGAAGAAATCCGCAAGACCAAAGTAGCATTTAAAGGGATTTCTGTCCGGAGCATCCCACGAGCCGATAACTTGCAAGCAGACATCTTGGCAAAAGCTGTAGTCAAAGCCCTAGACATCCCGGAAGGGGCTTTTTATGAAGAGCTTGCCTCCTCTTTGGTGCCACAACTCCCTCCTGCTGAGGTACTTTGCAAGACAAAGCCAATTTGCTTGAAGGCCCAAAGCTATCAAGATTATAGTTAAGGGTCTAGAACTATCATATTATCAACGATATTTTATACAAAGCTAGAGTATGTTCTCCCCTGCTCCGATGTATTTCCCAAGCCGAAGGCCAAGACATACTCTGAGAAATTCATGAAGGCCTATGTGGTAGCCATCTTTCCCCTCGGGCTTTAGTAGGCAAAACACTTTGCCAAGGGCTCTATTGGCCTACAATAGTAGCTGATGCGAAGGCTTTAGTCTGCACTTGCCAGGGTTTCCAATGGATGGCAAGACGAATTCATCGTCCACCAACACCTCTTCAAGTTATCACTCTGTTGTGGCGAATGGCTTGGTGGGGGATGGATCTTATTGGCCCCTTCCCAAAGGGAAAGGGTAGCCTAAAATTTGCATTGGTAGCGATTGAGTATTTTTTAATTGGGTCGAAGCAAAACCCCTCACCGCCATCACTTCCAAGATTGTGCAAAAAATTTCTAACAAAATATTATTTGCAGATTCAGAGTGCCTAGACAGCTGACAATTGACAATGGCACTCAGTTCGATGCCGAACCTTTCAGAGAATTTTGTGAAGGTATTGGCATCCAAATGTGCTTTGCAGTTGTCCATCATCCCCAATCCAACGGAGTTGTCGAGCGAGCCAATGGTAATATTTTGTCGGGCTTAAATCAAAAGATAGTAGGATTGGCAAAGGGGCTATGGACCGAAGAACTTCCGACGATTTTGTGGACCGGAGTGAGTGCCGAAGGTTGCTAACCCGGAGAGGTATCCGGAGTACTGGATACACTTGTCTGTTTGTCTGTGGTGCGCAGGGGACTTCGGAGGCGACGGACGGTTCGTAGCAGGTGAACCTGGGTCAAGCGGGAGGCTTGATGCCAGGGGAGCGGGGAGCTCCGTCACAGTGGCTGCGAAGGGATCCGGGTCGGACCTCGGGTCGAGGTGCACCAGGTGAAGGCAGTAAGTGCGGAGCGTAGCTCCGGGTGAAGGTACTCTGAGACAATGTCCTCGGAGGCGAGGCACTTCGAAGGGTACTCCGGATGGAGTGACTTCGGAGTATGGTGGATCAAGTCCTCTGCGAAGGCAAGGTGTTCGAAGTGTGCTCCGGAGGGAGACATTCGAAGGTACCCGACGAAGGTCTCAGAAGTCAAGGTGCATCAAAGGCATGGTCCGGGTGAGGCTCGTCGAGGAGTGTGCTCGGGGAGAGACAATGCGATGGAGTGCTCATGGAATGCTTCGTGCGGAGGCCTTGGACGAAGGAGGGACTTCGAAGGGTGGTACTCCGAAGGTGGGGCTTCGGAGCGAGGCTAGCTCCGGAGCGAGGTTGACTTGTGGTACTTCGGCCATGCATGGTTTCGGTACACGGACTGACGGAGTTCGGGCTGGGAGTAGCTGTGAAGCCGTGGTGGTCCACTCCGGAGGTGTTGGTGCGAAGGCCCAAGGGCTTTGATGGCTTCGGCTCAAAACCGTCACTGTATCGGAGGCTATCTTCGGTGAAGCGAAGGCCATCAGGCTCAAGGCTTCTCACCGAAGCTACCGCACCCCTCGCGTGCGAAGGGGGGTTTCAGGAAGGTCAAAGACAGCAAAGGCTAACACTGTCTGCTCTGCAAAAAGCTGACGCTGTCCCCTCTGCAAAGCTGACAAAGAAGCCTCCAGAAGAAAGTAGACTACCTTTTGTACCCCTCTGTTCTGTAGAGACAAAACTGGTGTAAACCCTAGGGGTAAAGTAGTCAATTCACTTGGGTGAACTTTGGGCTATAAATATGGGGGCTCGGTAGGTAACATTTAACACTTTGAGCATTTACTGTTGAGCTCCTGTACTAGCCCTCTCACACTTTGAATACATTCAGTGAGTTCATTTTAGTGTTCCTTGTTCAAGCGGCGAAGCCCTGCTTCTCTGTGTGCTTTTTGCTTAAGCTTGTTTTACATACCTCGCTGCATACTTCATCCATTTGTGTGTCACCTTGAGTGACTTGTGACAGTGCATCGAAGCCTGTGTTGGTGAAGTGTGTTGTGTGCGAAGTGTGTTTTTCAGTGTGCGTTCGCTCTGTGTAACAGGAGGCTTGCCCTCGCTGCTTACTAGCGAAGCCCTGTTCGAAGCCCATTTTGCTTCTCGTGTCGAAGCCCTTAGCGGTGTCCGTTTAGTGTGCATTTAGACCTTCGCAAAATGAAGCCTAGCACCAGTTGCTGTCGCTAAGTCTTAGGTCGAAGTCCTCAGAGGGTAGTCCACTCTTGCGAAGGGTGAAGTGCGAAGCCTGCTCGAAGCACCCTGTGTGCGGAGCCTGCACTGACTTAGCAGAGTTGTTTTCGGGGTTGAGGGTGGCGCGAAGTCTGCTTGGCTTCGGACTTTTGCTCCTTGCGAAGCCTGTGTTCGGAGTCAAGTACCTCCGAACCAGACCTTCGAAGGTTGGTGTTCGAAGCCTATTCCGCAGTAGACAGAATTAAAACCGAAGGTTGTTTTAGCCTGAAATTTTAAAAGCTCCCATTCACCCCCCTCTGGTCGCCGTTTCCGGTCCAACAATACCTCTTTCATGAATCATGAATCCTAAGAACTTACCCGCCGATACGCCAAAAGCACACTTGAGCGGGTTCATTTTTAATCCATATTGACACATTCTCTCAAAAGCAACCCTCAAATCGGCTAAATGGTTTCCCATAGCATCCGATTTGACTACAACATCATCTATATAGACCTCTAGCATAACTCCTAGCAAGTCATCAAAGATCAAGTTCATAGAACGTTGATACGTAGAGACAACATTCTTTAAACTAAAAGTGATCATAACCCACTCAAACAAGCCGACAAAACTAGGGCATCAAAATGCTGCCTTATAGACGTTTTCTTCGGCCATAAAGATTTGATTATAACCAGCGTTGTCATCAAGAAAACTTAGTACCTTATGTCCTGAAGCATCGTTGATCAACATATCGGCTATCGGCATGGGGTACTCGTCCTTTGGAGTGGCCTTGTTGAAGTCCCTGAAATCAATGCACACACGAATCTTTCCACTCCCTTTCTTCTCTACAGGCACGATGTTAGAAACCCATTCAACATACCTGCATGGCCTAATAAATTCAGCCTTGAGTAATCATTCTATATCCTATTTAACTCGGTCATACACAACTGAATTAAAGCAATGAGGGGTTGTTTATACTGCCTAAACTATGGTTTAATAGGCAGCCGATGCTCCATGAGCTCAGGGCTTAGTCCGGGCATCTCACTATACTCCAATCTGAAACAATCGACATACGACCAAAGAAAATTTATTATTTCGGCCTTTTCATCAGCCTGCAAATTTTTGTTTACAAAAGTCGTCCTTGGAATATTACCATCAACTATATCGACCTCTTTTAGAGGATCGGTCGACGAAAAACCTTGACCTAACTTTTCTACTTCGCTAAAATTTTCAATGGCTTTGGCAATACCGTCTTTAGAAGACCGATATTTCTCAACACGAGACATTAACCAATCATGACTACTACTACTAGTTTAGAGATAGTGGAGCTTCACCAGTCAGCTTTACAAATACTAGAACAAAACATTCATCAAACACACTAACAAAGTCGTAATCTGAGAAATCTCTACCTCACAAGCATTCTACCTTATCATGGATGGCATCAATAGACACATCGGCCAAAGCAACCTGGGCCGAAGTGTCAGCTAGTACGATCTCCACATCATCATCGTCCCACTGAATCAGGCACTGGTGCAAAGTAGACGGAATGCAGAAATTTGCGTCAATCCAATCATGCCTAAGTAGCACGCTGTAGTTACCTTACACATCGACGCCGAAGAATGTCGTCGGCGGCGTCTTGTTGCCCACCGGCGGCAGCGTCTTGTTGCCCACCGTCAGCTCTAAATAAAGTACACCATTTGCCTCGGAGCTCTCACCGTTGAAGCCATTGAGTGTCAAGTTGATACTCATCAGGTTGTCTTCATTCTTGCCGAGATTCTTCAACAGATAGTATGACATTAGGTTGACGGTGGCGCCTCCATCTATAAGCATCCTCGAGATCAGCTTCACGTCAATGTGCTCCTTGACATAGAGAGGCTTCAAGTGACGATCCATATCCTCCGGCTTCTCGAAAATATCCTCCCAAGGTCCGAGGATCAACTGAGCAACCTCGGCCTCATCCTGTGGAAGAGCGAACACAGCGGGTAGCATGACGGTGTTTATGTCCATTGCTTGAGGAGTGGGCCCCTCGGAGATCAGCGTGTAGTCTTCGTCCATCATTTCATCCTCGTCATCGCTTGGAGTAGGAGCCAGGCTGTTTAGGACAACCGGCTTCGGCTTCCAGACCTATTTTGCTGCTGGTCAGGGATAGATCTCCTCGAAAATGGTGTCCTAGTCATCCTCGGCCTTCTTCTCATGCATCTCCTAGGCTCGAAGACATTGTAGCCACCTCTTTTGGGACTTGGTCATACCTGGAGGTTCCCACGAAGGTTGCGGCTTAGTGTCGGGCGCCACAACTTTGTTCCTGGAATTTTTGGCCGAACGGGAATTGCCCGGATCGGCCTTAGTGATTTTGCTCTTTGTCGCAATCCTGCTTCTATGTACTATCGGTCAGACCGGTCTTTCTGGGTTGGTCTGACCGGGCTCTATCGGTCGGATCAGCCATGGTGGGCCGGTCTGACCGACTGGTATCGGGTGTCTGCAACAGGACGATCGAACCGGCTGAGAAACCATGTTGAAGAATATGGTTTTGATATTCCAGATGTGATGAGTGATTGTCAACGGAAGTCAAAGGAAGAGAGATGTGAAGACCTGCCGAGTCTGAGGCGCATGTGACTCAGGTACACGGGCAGTGAGCGACGGCCGTGCAGACGAGCCGCGGAGTCAGGCTGGCCCAATCCGGGTACATGGCTAGGAGCGGCAGATGATCCAATGGTCTGTTGACTGGGTTTGACTCAGGTACACGGGCGACGAGCGATTGTCGTGCTGAGGAAGCTGCGGGGTCGGGTCGTCCCAATCCGGGTACCCGGTGCGAAGACGGTGGACGCTTTGTTAGTTTAGGCGTAAAACTGACAATCTATGTTTAATTCGTTTTTAGGATATTAATATTTAGTTTTTAAGTTAAGAATATTTTTATTTGAGTCAGGTGATTTTTTTAAGAATATTTTAGTAATTTTCGGAATTAATTTTATAGTCGGTTTAATTTTACCCGAGGGTAAATTAGTCTTTTTATGTATTAGGATTTGCCTATAAATAGGCCCCTATCCCTTTGGGGATAGATGATTGTTTTCATTAGAGATCAATCTATAGTCCCGTTTTCTACCGTCATACTCCGGATATTTCTTTTCCGCCTAATCACATATGTGCGGTGTGATTTCATCCGCCGGGCGTGAATCAAGGCAGCAGCTCACGGCAGCACAACGACTCGGCGATAGATGTCTTCGGCCAGGCGCCCGTGGAAGGCTTAAATTAATTTTCTCTTCCTGCACGTTTCCCGAGGCAAGTACATTGCTTTTGGCATGGCTGCATGACGTAGCTTTTTTTAAGCGCTTGTTGCTAGTGCCTATTCGTGGAGAGTAGCCCACGGCAAGCCCCACCTCGTGGTTTTTTTTGCCACAACTTTTCTCAGCCGAGTTGTCAAGTCGGTGTGCAGCAGCAGTTGATCACGTCGAAGATTTTTCTCCCAGTGGTGCTAGCATATGTTGCAGCGCACGGCGCATCTTTCGTGGTAGAGGCGGACGGCGCACGTGCGGTAGAGTCGTCGACGTGATACTGGTTAGTTTTTTCCCGATCTACTATTTTCCAGCAGGCTTAATTAAACCAAACTTTGTTTTTTTTAATTAGCGGCAGATCTGTTTAAAAATTTGGGGTTAATTTTTATCTGTCAAAATATTAATAGTGTTCGCACATTTTTAAGTATTTTTCATCTGCTCATAAATATATATATATATATATTTATCTAGTCGCAACAATATTTCTATTCTAGATTTACATGAAATAATTTATGTTCATTTCTGAATTAATTTCTGGATGACCCATGTTTTATTCATTTGATTAGAATCGTCTTTTTAGACTGCACTTCAAATTATCATATATTTATTTAGGGATTTTGCTATCGTTGTTAAATATCTATAGTATCCATTTTTATTCACTGCAGTTATTTTTTTTAGTCTAGTTTATTTTTATATATCATTTTATTTAGGACACCGGTCATTTTTAGACTAGACAACTTTAATTCCAGTAATTTGCTTTGCTGATATTACTTTTCTGGTTAAGTTCATTTGGGTGTTGAGATTAGATAATAGTTTGGCAAGAAATTTTTAGGCGCCCATTCACCCCCCTCTGGTCGCTACTTTCGGTCCTACAAGTGGTATCAGAGCGAGGTTAGTTTTTTTCTAATATCTTAACCAATTCAAAACCTAGGTAGTGACCATGACGTCTTCTGGTAAAATCCCATCCCTAGAAGCTTTTGGCTACACTCATTGGAAGACTCGCATGCGAGCATACCTTATGAACCAGAGCTCGGACATATGGGAGATTTGTGTTCATCCTAACTTCACCATAAGAACTATTGCTGCGGATATTATTGCTGATGTAATTACCCAGCATCAAAATAATAGTAAGGCGGTGAATATTTATTCTCTGGTCTAGGTCCTAGTTAGTTTGAGCGTGTTAGCCATCTCACCACTACTCGAGAGATCTGGGCTACCCTCTAGGCACACCATGAGGGGACAGCTCAGGTTAAGGCTAGGCTTTATCAGACCTACCGGCGTGAGTATGAAAATTTCTCACAGAAGTCGGGTGAGACTATTGAGGCTTGGTTTGGTCGTTTTCAATCGATCATTAACAAGCTTCGCGTCAACAAGGCCGAGCGTGATCAGCTGGTCTCGGATCATGAACAGGCGCTTAAGGTTCTCCATACCTTGGACCCTAAGATCTGGGAGATCAAGGTTTCTTCTATTGTTGAGAGTGCGTCCTATGATACCTTGACTGTCTTAGAGCTTTTTAGTAAACTCAAGGCCTTAGAGGTTGATATTCAGTTGAGATCAAATCTCACTGATTCTAGCTCCATGACTCTAGAACTTGCGACACCGTCTGCTGATCCTAATGCCATGAGTTGTACTGCCTTTTCCTTGATGTCTATCTCCAAGGAACAACTTGATTCACTAGGAGATGATGATCTGTGCTTGTTCAACAACCGGGTGCGACGTGTTTATGATAAGCGAATGTTTAAGAGACACGACACAAAATCCGAATGCTTTGAGTGTGGTGACCCAGGTCATTTCATCGCCGACTGCCCCAAGCAGAAGAATTACAAGAAGGGAACTGACGGCAACTCCTACAACTCCGGCAAGTACGACAACTCCATGAAGGGCAAGCCCAAGACAGATTCTTTAGAAAGGCTCTTAAGGATTACAAGCGTGAGAACAAGAAGCGAGACAAGACCTTCTTCGCCGAGATGGAGAAGAGATACTCCAAGAGATCCTCGTCTTCTTCCTCGTCTTCAAGTTCAAGTGATGAAGTTATCATGATCAGGAAGGGGAAGGACAAGGACAATCCAGCGGGCCTCTGTTTCATGGGCTTCGGGGACAAGCCGAAGAGTCGTTCACGTCACAGCCGAAGACCCCACAAGAGCTTCTATTCAATGGCTCTTGAGGAGAAGAAAGAGAAGGACTCCTCCGACGACTCCGATGACGACGATGATGAGAAGTCATCTTCCTATGAACAAGAAGTTGTTAATTTACTAGAGCAGAACAGTCAGGAGTTGAAGTATAGGGAGAAACTGCTTAGAAGGGCTAAGAAGAGGATAGATGAGCTTGAGAGTGAGCTTGCCACAGCAAATGGCAAGATTGAGAGTCTGTCTTCTTCCCCTTGCTTGGGTGATAGTGGTGAGTGCCCTAACTGTGAGGTGTTGTTGTGTGACCTGACGACTCTTAAGTCCAGGTACACAAAGAGAGTAGATGAGAGAGACGCATTGGCCACTGAGCTTGAGAGCGCTCAGCAGGAGCTAAAAGATGCTCATGCCACTGTCGTCGCACCTTGTGTAGACTACACATCTCATTTAGCTAGTATAGCTGAGCTGAGAGCCAAGAGTTATGAGCAGTTGAGCGAGTTAGCTGGAGTGAGAGCTGAGTTGGAGCATACTAAGCTAGAGCTTGAGACCTTGTCAGTTCCATCCACTGTTTGTGAGAACTGCCTGTCCATTACAATGGAGTTGATCAAGCTAAAAGCTGAGAAGTCTGTCGAAGTTGGTAAAGAGTGTGAGATCTACTTGTCTCAGGTGGAGGTGTTAGCTTCCTTGAGAGAGGAGATAGCTGATGTTCAGAACGAGAACTTTTACCTCCGTCAGATCCTGAGTTGGATTAGTGCCAGAGAGCCACAGCTCGGCATGATGATCCAGCAGTTCAAGAGACAGGATGGGTTTGGGGTAGGTTACACATATACCAAGGCTGATTTGAGAGCGCCATTAGCCGTGCAATGGAGTGGAGTAAGATGACTCCTGAACAGAGATATCCCAAGACTCACTCCATTGAGTCTTTTAAGGATAGTCAGCCCAAGGATGGAGTGTTCCAAGAACAACCTAAAACTCCACCTAAGAAGCAAATCTGGGTCCCAAAGCCTAAAACTCTTCACATTTCTCTTGATTCTTTACCTGGACCCTCTCACACCAAAGATGATACAACAAACACCACCAAGCCTAAGAATCCCAAGCCTCAACCACATACCAAGAAGCCTACCTATCACTGTGAGTTTTGTCAGAGAGACGGGCACCTTGAGGAGTTTTGCTTCAGGAGGAAGCGGGTTGAGCGAGCAGAGAGAGCTCGAGGTGGGCAGGAGCAGTTCTACCAGCAGGGTGGTAGACAGAGAGTTCCTCGACATAGAGAGAGTCTAGAGGCCAGGCCACGTCGTGTAGGTGGTGGTAGAGGAGACGATTTTTATGATCGTGCTCCGGAGGGTGGTTTCCGTTCCGGCAGAGTTCCAGATCATTATGGATACGGTTTGGACCTCGTGACCGTGATTTTAGGAAGAACAGAGGATCGCGCTTTGATCCGCGCTTCAGTCCAGACTCATATGATTCCTTTTGCTTTCCTACATACGCGCAGATGGCTCGACACTGGTTCAGCACTTTTACTAAACCTGGCATTGGACCGTTTGATCCCACTCATGATTATTGATTGTGATTTGGGAGTTGTGTATCCTTTTTAGGATATTTTGAGTCAGTTTTTTCTTTTCTTCTTTATTTTTTATTGAGTATTTTTGTGTGCGTTCATATCATGGATAATCGTCTATCACATTTTGAGCTTGCTTCTGTTATATGATTAATCTGCTTTACTTTCTCTAGCTAGTATATGTTTTTGATTACCTGTCGATGATCATGTTCTGGTTCAGTTCACATGATATATCTGATATTTGTCATATGCATGGCTTTTATGCTTTAAAATTGAAAAATGATCACCATTGCTTCTGGTAACTAGCATGTGTAGGCTAAATGCTTTCGCTATCTTTTACATGCCTTGTAGTTAGATCCTTACTTACATGCAGATATGCAACTTGGACATCTATATGCTTTAAATATGAAAAATGTGCTATAAAATGATAAAAATTCAGAAAAATGAAAAATTTATGCATTTTTATGATTATCAGAAAAGATCCAAGTGGGTTTGCTTTGTTGCATTGCGTTGTTCTGGACTGCTTACCATAGCACTTTGGTATGAATTAGGACAGTGTAATGTATGCCAAGATCACTGTCTTAAGCTTCTGATGGTCCATTTCTGGCCTAGGCTTGACTTGGTCGGTTAGCATAAGGTTTGACATGCAAATAACCCCTGGCAGAAATGAAAAATGAAAAGAAAAAGTCTGAAAAATTTAAAAAGATGACAAGTTTGCGGAAGCACTCTGTTTTGGACAATGCTTATCTTGGTAGATATCAGTTAGCTTTTGCATATCATGCTTTACTTTGCTTGTCTACTAGAAAAGGTGGTGATGCTTTTGTTTTTGCAAAAATCGAAAAATGTGTGCTAATGACTTTCCTTAGATATCATTTGTTGCACTGATCATGTCATGTATCTTAGATAGTATATCTTTTGCTATACCTGTTAGATGGTGTAATTGCAGTTAATCATATTTAAGAAGCATGCTTTTCACACTCCACATGCACCCCATCTGCATTCATGGCATATTTTTAGGGGGAGCTGAATTTAAGGGGAGTTTGTGTCTATGTCTCTTTTAGAGTGCATTTAGTCTCACTTGATGAGTACAATTGTCAACAAGGGGGAGAAATTTTGGAGTTTAGAGAACATTTTTTAGCTTTCTCTGGGATTTATTTCAGGGGAAGTTCCTTGTTGGTAATTCTGAGATTGCACTTGTTTTGAGGTCTTATTTTTGGTTAACCATAATGACCATTTTTCTTGCTTCTGTTTGGCTTTTGGTCATTAGGGTTAAACTTTTATTTTCCTTCTTCTATTTTCTTTGTTTTTGTTTTCCTTGTTTCCACATGTTTTGCAGGTTCTGGAGATGAGCTGAAAAGGGTGTTGACAATGCACTCATCAAGGGAGAGATTGAGAAACCATGTTGAAGAATATGGTTTTGATATTCCAGATGTGATGAGTGATTGTCAACGGAAGTCAAAGGAAG
The DNA here is from genome assembly GCA_019279435.1 of Zizania palustris. Classification (NCBI taxonomy): domain Eukaryota; kingdom Viridiplantae; phylum Streptophyta; class Magnoliopsida; order Poales; family Poaceae; genus Zizania; species Zizania palustris. Next base: position 43,225,623 of record JAAALK010000285.1, on the reverse strand, counting down.
GGAGATGTGAAGACCTGTCGAGTCTGAGGCGCATGTGACTCAGGTACACGGGCAGTGAGCCACGACCGGGCAGACGAGCCGCGGAGTCGGGATGGCCCAATCTGGGTACATGGCTAGGAGCGGCAGATGATCCACTAGTCTGTTGACTGGGTTTGACTCAGGTACACGGGCGGCGAGCGATTGCCGGGCTGAGGAAGCTGCGGGGTCGGGTCGGCCAAATCCGGGTACCCGATGCGAAGACGGTGGACGCTTTGTCAGTTTCGGCGTAAAACTGACAATCTATGTTTAATTCGTTTTTAGGATATTAATATTTAGTTTTAAGTTAAGAATATTTTATTTGAGTCAGGTGATTTTTTTAAGAATATTTTAGTAATTTTTGGAATTTATTTTAGAGTCAGTTTAATTTTACCCGAGTGTAAATTAGTCTTTTCATGTATTAGGATTTGCCTATAAATAGGCCCCTATCCCCTTGGGGATAGATGACTGTTTCATTAGAGATCAATCTACAGTCCCGTTTTCTACCGTCATACTCCGGATATTTCTTTTCCGCCTAATCACATCTGTGCGGTGTGATTTCTTCCGCCGGGCGTGAATCAAGCCAGTAGCTCACGGCAGCACGACGACTCGGCGATAGATGTCTTCGGCCAGGCGCTCGTGGAAGGCTTAAATTAATTTTCTCTTCCTGCACGTTTCCCAAGGAAAGTACATTGCTTTTGGCATGGCTGCGTGACGTAGCTTTTTTTAAGCGCTTGTTGCTAGCGCCTATTCGTGGAGAGTAGCCCACGGCAGGCCCCACCTCATGGTTTTTTTTTGCCATAGCTTTTCTCAGCCGAGTTGTCAAGTCGGCGTGCAGCAGCAGTTGATCACAACGAAGATTTTTCTCCCAGTGGTGCTAGCATATGTTGCAACGCACGGCGCGTCTTTCGGGTGTAGAGGTAGACGCGCACGCGGC
>JAAALK010000285.1:43209111-43224571 GCA_019279435.1 Zizania palustris | reverse complement strand
TACTCATGGCTTCAGCCCAATATGTTCTAAGAGTTCTATGCTCGTCGAGCATCATCCTAGCCATCTACACAAGTGTGCAAATTTTCCTCTCAACAACACCATTTTGTTGAGGGACCCTTGGAGCAGAAAACTGATGCTCAATGCCATGTTCAATGCAAAAATCCGCAAATAACTATTCTTGAACTCAGCGCCATTGTCACTTCGAATGACTTTCATTGCAACAGGGAGTTCATTGAATAGCCTCAATGCTAAGATCCAAAAGTGTATAAACACTTCATCCTTTCTTAAAAGAAAGAAGATCCAAGAGTAACGAGAGTAGTCGTCAACAAAAACAAGGACATACCATTTACCGCCTAAAGAACTAACCCGGGATGGACCTACAGTGTCCATGTGAAGAAGCTCTCTGGGTTACTCAGTCATCACCATGTTTATGGGTGAATGAGAGGCAACAACCATTTTTCCAAGACGACAAGGAGCACAAACGAGGTCCTTTCAAATTTTATCTTGGGAAATCCTCGGATAAGTCCTAGGGCACTTAATCGAGCAAGCAAATCAAAGCTCATGTGTCGTAGTCTCCTATGCAATGAGAAGAACCAAATGATTTAGAGAAATCTGCTCCAAGCACTCTCCCAACTCTCAAAATTTTTCAAATAAAAGCGCTAGAAGAATCAAGCACATGAGAGGTATCACGTCCAAAGTGTACCTCAAAACCCTCATCAAGCAATTGAGAAACAGAAAGCAAGTTATACCCCAAGTCCTCAACTAAAGAAACATTCGAGATAGTGATGTTTTCATTGATTCTAATCGTACCTTGGCCTTTTACTCTTCTTCTTCGATTGTTTCCAAAAGTGATGTGTTCTCATTGCTTGGTGAAGGTGAAGCTGGAGAACCATGATGATTTTCTAGTCATGTGGCGCGAACAGCCAGAATCCATGATCCACTTATTCTCCAAGCTTCCATGCCTTCCCTACATAGAACCAGAAGATCGCGAGTACTCAGTACTGGGGTTAGTAACAAAACGTTTAGGTATCCAGCACTGAACAACTCAAGAGTTAGGAAAAACAGAAGACTATGTAGGAAATGAATCATGATAAAAGCGAGGTCTTCTTGCAAAGTATTGAGGACTCCTAAGATGACTTGAACCAAAACCACTAACATGTGGTCTAACATCATATGAAGCATGATGTAAACTACGATGGGTATAGTCACTCATATAACCACGAGGACCCTCAAAATCAGAATAAGAATGACAATCATACTCATGCAAATCAAAAGATGGATAATACAAGTCATGAAATTTCATAGCATGAGCACGACGTTCATCCTTGATATGTCGATAACAAAACCCAATCAAATGACCTACACGATGACAATAAGAGCAATGATAAACTTTCTTATGTGTAGGTAAAAAGGTTTCAGGTGCAAACCTCACCGTTTTCTAGGTTTTTGCTTGGAATCTGTCTTTGGTGGTGGAATGATTATCTTTGTAGGTTTGGTAGGATTCTTGGCTTTTTAAGTGGTGTCTAACTGGGCTCTCTCTTTCTCTAGGGTAGTAGATGGAGTGAACACAATTTTGCTTTGGGTATTTGGTGTAGTTCACTCATAACCCAACCCTAGAGCTAACCCTGCGTTGTCAGCACACATTTTTGTTTTATCCAAAAGAAAATCCATTTACCCTTCCCTTCGGTACACTTATCCACCATGGAAAGAAGATAATCATTCTCACACTTAAGTTTTTTGACTTGCTCTCTAGTGAAGTTGAGTTGGTCCTTAAGGATAATGTAGGTGGAACATGTCGGCTTTACATCCTTAGAACACTCAGCACTCTCCAATCTAGCCTTAAGTTCATCAACATGCTTATCTCTTAAATTAATGCTTTGAATAAGTAAAGTACAATTCATGCATTCATTGATGACACAATGACTAGACTCCACCTCCAAAAGTTATTTCTGAACATTTTCAAGTTTTTCATGATTTTGAGCATGAATCAGACGCAACTGAGCAAGTTCGTTGATAACAACAAGACAAGACTCACATTCAACAATTTCAGACTTAAACTTCAGCAAGACAAGTTTTGTAGAAAGAGATTCATTTTTGAATTTTAGTTCCTTTCATTCTTTAGCAGCAAGTTTAAGTAGTCTATCTTGTGAAATGATAGCATCATGTAATTCATCATTTTGAGCAAGAAGCTGGTTATGTGATAGACTAATCTAAGATGAGTCTAGCTCATCGCTGCTATGCTTGTCATTGGCCATGAAGTAGAGGTCGGTGAAGTCTTTTGTCTTCTCCTTCTTTTCTTCATTCTTGGATCGCTCTTCTTCATCGGATCTTGGCTCCTCACTTGAAGTGTTGTCGATGTCGCTAAGAGCAGCCACAAAAGCTCTAGATACTCTTTTTGCCACCTGCCATTCTTGCCTTTGAAGAAGGGTTTTTTTGTCTCTTTTCTGATGTTTGTGTTCATGTTCATTCTTTGCTTTCAGTTTTGGGCAATTAGCTTTGATATGATTAAGTTCTCCACAGTCAAAACATCCTCGAGAGCCTCCTCTCCTTTGATCCCTTCTTTCATTATAGAATCGGGTGAACTTTTGACTATGAGAGCAAGCTCCTCATTGTCCAATATGTCAACTTGTTCTTTAGTGATAGAGACCAAAGAAGACAAGGTAAAACCTCCATAAAAACACAAACTCCAGAAAGATTACGTCCAGATGAGGTGCCACTGCTAGAACCGGAAACTAGTGCCATGGATTCTATGTGCTTTTCCTCGTAGCCTTAATCTGAGTAGTGCCCTCATAAAAGATTTTTCAAAGTAGTCCAAATCTCTCGTGCAGTTTGTAGATGTTGGACCCTGTCAAACTCATTGTGACTCAAACTGAGGTGCGAGTTTGTATGTTTCTTGCTTTGCTATTACAATCATACTATAACTTCTCAGTCTTTGAGGTGCGAGTTTGAGGGATCACATATTGGGAATGATGTGAAATACTCGGGTGGCCCAATCTTTCGGTGATAGGATAGAGATAAGATAACTTCGATTGGAAGGAGATGACGTTGATGACCCGACTACAACCGTACGAGACGTTCTTGTTGTGCCTTAGCGATCGATACAACAACTCCAAGGATTGTTGATCTTATCGGTGATCAACCTTGTTCATGCAAGCAATCGAAAAACGAGCAAGAACAAGATAAAGGGGCAACTAGTATTGCTGGATATGAAAGACGCATGATAGATAGTTGGGGTTCTGAAACGTGAAACCGGCGATCTAACCGATCACGGGTTTACATGGATAAGTAGCATTGGCTAAACATTTATCTAATCAAAACCCACATTACAACTGAAGTCTCTAGGGTTATTTATAGCCCTAGGGATGTCCCCAAAGTTTGGAAACTTATTACATATTGAAACCACTAATTATTTCCAAAACAGAATTACTATAAAAAGGAAACTAAGATTCTTAAGTATTGGCTGGGATTATTTCGGTGGAATAAATATATTATCTTCCATGTAGACATCCTCAGCTTTCCTAAAAGTCCAAGATCATCCAAATCGGAGCTGCCATGTAAAAGTTGTGCACGTTTGAATTTGTTGTTGTTCATGTAGTCCAAATCCGAGTCGAAAACGTATAGAAGATAATCTCCACTGTCTCTTGGAGCATAAATAACGTCCTGAAATTGTATATTATGTTTTCTTCGCCTCGACTTGGTCCCCAATCAACTTCCATGATGTTCCATGCTCTTGATGTGCTCTTAACATGTCGCTTGATCCATGAAAGAATTTCTGTAATTGAAAACAAAGCCAGCTCATTGTGTAGCATCATTAGCTCAAATATATAAAATGAAAATCTAATATAGAATGAATGAACCTTGGGTTGTTTATTGTAAATTATAAGCATGGTTATATCCGAGCTAGTAATGTCCTCATCATTCTCTCCTTGGCTGCAAACCGTCCTCGGTTTGTTCTTGTGTTCATCATCAATGCGACTCCTAGCAAAAGAACCATTATTGTGCAGTATCTCTTGTTCTTTAAACATGCGGTGAATTGAAGAAAACCAACTCACCAAATCCTTTGCTTGAACAAATGAAATCAAATATGTACTTTTATATGTTGGAGCAGGAATTGTGGCATTGCTAAGCAGCCCACAAGGCTCTCCTTCTTGAAAACAAACCTGTGTATTTAAATCAAAACAAGAGACTCTTGAGATAATAGGATTAGTTAAAGAACATTGGTCGAGACTATTATTTTCAGATTATACATGCTGTTTCAAATCTGAACATATGTAAACTCTATGCACAAAGTATACTCCTTGATCATTGTATTTTCCAATTACATGAAAACTCATTTGAGGAGGACATGGCAAATCAGGTCTAGTGAGTAATTTCTCATTTAAAGCACTAAGTTCACAAATATCATCAAGTTCAATATAACCCCAAGTATTTAAAGAAGATAACAATTTATGTTCTTCATTTTCACTAGCAATGTGAACAACATGTATCAAATCACTTAAAGGTTCGGCAACAAAGTCAACCTATTCATTAACTAGTTGTGGCATGTATATAAGTGAAGTATTAACATACAACTCTTCTTTATTACAAGGAGTGTCAAGAAAATCATCTGGTAACAAAGAAATTTCAGCAAAAGATTCTAATAACGGTTGCTCTATAATAGCATGAATAGTGGACAATTGTGTTTTATCAGGAGTACAATCACCTTGATTAATTCCAACACATATACTACCTTGCAAAACCTTTTCCGATGATGTAAGTGCATTTTTATTCTCCTTTTCCTGTTCAAGGTTAGTAGTACTAGCACGCACACCAAATGGTGTTTCCTCTAAATCAATAGCAATCTGAATTCCAGCTCGACATGCAAGTTCAAACAATTGAAAGAGAGAATTATATGTTTCATGAAGAAGCATTTCCTAAATTTTCTTGTTAAGCCCACGTAAAAACCTTTGTTCTATAGCTTCTTCACATTCATCTAGAGCACAATGTAATAAACAGGCATGCATATCATGATAGTATGAGGCAACGCTTCTGCTATCTTGTTTTAAACATTGTAGTTTATTTAATAGAATATCGGTATAATATGGAGGAACAAAAGCATCTCTCAAATATTGTTTTAAGTCTTTCCAAGATTGAGGTATTTTATCATGTCTAAAAATATGTTTCCAATGATATGCAATATCTTTAACTAACACTTTAGAGGCAGCCATAACCTTTTCTCTTTCAGATAAGTTATACTTTTTAAATTCATTATATACAAAGAGCTTCGATTGAATATAAGCATGAGGATCATAATTTCCTTCAAAATAAGGTATTGTACATTTTAACCGAGCAAGAAAATCAACACATACCTTATATTTATCGTATTGATCCCTCATGTGTCGATGAAGATATTAATATTGAGCTTCACAACATCCTATCTCCTTGTGTATCCTAGCCATGATCAGTAGTAGACAGGAAACATACAAATAATATGTACGCTCCTATTAACTACAAGGTTGTGGAGGCACAAAAATCACAGTCGCTCAATCATGTATCAAGCTCTTACAAGTTCTTACCAATGGAAGCAGGAGGTGTTGTACACCGACTTAACCATAAACAACATGGATATTAGATGTATCGATGCCTTCACAAACACTTGGTTGTACAAGCTGTAGTCAAATTTGTGGAGCTCTAGGTAGGCTGAAATATGTAGCAAGGAAAACTAGAACCACATTAGTATAAGCAAATTGAGTAATTGTTCAAAGTTAGTATTGTGCTGGTCCTAGGCTTGAACGTACTAGAGACGCGAGCCTAGACAGAAACGATACCACTAAACCGATAAAGATAGAACTAGCTTTCCTCCTCTTTTGTCACAAGTTTTCTTTCTTCACTTTTTTCGCTCTTTTTTTCTCTTTGTTTGGTGCGGCTTTTTTTATTTCTTTTTTTGGGCACCCTTCTGCCTTTTTTTCTTTTTGTTCTTTTTTTAAAAAACAACAAATGACCAGGTGTATACACAAACTCTTACTGTAAGACTCCCGAGATTTGTACGATCTAAAACAGATAGGAAACTACTGAATCTGAAGATGACTCTACAAGGAAAAACACAGATCTAGTTGTAATCTTTCCAAAATATATCAAAACTCTTCAATCCGAGGAGGCAGGTGCGAGATATGATGGTTTTAGTAACACCTGCACAACCTTCCCGAATTATTCTCGAATTCCAACAAATAACCCACTCCAATTTGATTTGAACTCAAAAACTAAGGGATAAATATACCCTAAACACTTGATAGAGAAACAAAATCACGGTGGTAAAAAACGTGACAAGAACTCAAAACTCTAAATGAACAAAATAGTAAGACCAGCAACTTCACAAGACGATGCAACCAAAAACTCAAAAAGTCGATACCAAGCAGAACTAGTAAAAGGCTCAAAGAGGCTTGGTTCTCAAGTAATTTTTTGTGTGGCTTTTTCTAGACTATAGGAAAAAATGAAATAAAAACTCACCGAGCAACGAAAGCTCTGATACCACTTGATGTGAAATACTCGGGTGTCCCGATCTTTCGGTGAGAGGATAGAGATAAGATAACTTCAATTGGAAGGAGATGTCGTTGACGACTCGACTACAACTGTACGAGACGTTCGTGTTGCGCCTTAGCGATCGATACACCAACTCCAAGGGTTGTTGATCTTATCGGTGATCAACCTTGTTCCTGCAAGCAATCGAAAAAAGAGCAAGGACAAGATAAAGGAGCAACTAGTATTGCTAGATGTCAAAGACGCACGATGGATAGTTGGGGTTCTAAAATGTGAAAACGGCGATCTAATCGATCACGGGTTTACACGGACAAGTAGCATTGGCTAAACTTTTATCTAATCAAAACCCACATTACATATGAAGTCTCTAGGGGTATTTATAGCCCTAGGGATGTCCCCAAAGTTTGGAAACTTATTACATATGGAAACCACTATTTATTTCCAAAATAGAATTACTAGAAAAAGGAAACTTAGATTCTTAACTATTGGCTGGGATTGTTTCGGTGGAATAAATATATTATGTTCCATGTAGACATCCTCAGCTTTCCAAAAAGTCCAAGATCATCCAAATCGGAGTTGCCATGTAAAAGTTTTGCACGTTTGAATTTGTTGTTGCTCATGTAGTCTGAATCCGAGTCGAAAACGTATAGAAGTTAATCTCCACTTTCTCTTGGCACATAAATAACGTCCCAAAATTGTATATTATGTTTTCTTGGCATTGACTTGGTCCCCAATCAACTTCCATGATGTTCCATGCTCTTGATGTGCTCTTAACGTGTCGCTTGAGCCATGAAAGAATTTCTGTAATTGAAAACAAAGCCAGCTCATGGTGTAACATCCTTAGCTCAAATATATAAAATGAAAATATAATATAGAATGAATGAACCTTGGGTTGTTTATTGTAAAGTATAAGCATGGTTATATCCGAGCTAGTGATGTTCTCATTAGGGAATCAACAATGTCCCATATAGCACTTCCTTGGCTTAGTAGATAAGCCTCCGTGCGCACCTTCCAATAAGCATAGTCTCGACCATCAAAAATCGAAATCTTAGAATTCCTGCCCATGTTGCCACAAGGATCACAAACCGGTTAAGGCCAACTTGTGATCTAACCAGCTCTGATACCAATTGTGGGATCGGATTGGGCGACTAGAGGGGGGTGAATAGGCGCCTCAACAAATTATCGTGAATAAGATGGCCTGTTCATAACACCCAACGCTCCTCTGGAATTTCAAAACCTAAAATGAAACTCACAATTCAAAACCAGACAAGAAATCAAATCAGTTTTGAAATTACTTCTAGATTGGAGAATGGTATACCGAAATTCTTTGTGAGTATTTGAGATGTCGATAGGATTAAAAAATTTAGAAATAAGTTCAAAATCAATTTCATCAGTTTGAAATAAGCAGATCTGAATTAATCACATTAGATTTGATGTTCTGAATGATAACCAAAATTAATGCATCATCAAAAAAGAAATAACTAATTGTTGTTGATGAATCACTACTTAGACATGCAACATAAAAAAATAACTTTCAGACAAAACCATGTTACTCACACAAGCAACAATGGTCTAGGCAGATTGATGGTTAATCAAATGTGAATGCAAAGTACCCAACAAGCTATAAAGTGGTTCTAAGGCACCAGACTAGAAATGACATCAGCACAAGATTTGTTAGTATACATACTCTATACAAATCGACAATTAGTATAGTGGTGTTAGAGCTGGTCAGAAGCAATAGATAAAAAAGGGAATAATCATCTGAAAGAAATACTCTACAAAAGATGACTATCAACAATAAAAGGTAGCGGGCTTTCAAAAACAAAAATCTAGCCCTGAATTTCAGACCAAAAACTCAAGGAAATGAAACTTGTTGTGAGTGATTTCCATATAGAAGCACTAAATGAAGCTGTACTCATGATGAAGAACACCAGGTAAAACATTGTGATAATCAAGACTGGAATCAGTTGTTGTTCAGGAAAAATGGAACAAAAACTCAAGAATTTAATCACACGAGAACACAAATCCTTGAAAAGTAGAACAAGAGATCACTTCAAGATGAACTAGAATAGAAGAATACCTGCTGCATTGTAGATAGTTCTTGACTGGATCATTCCTGTGCAGGCTCTGATTCTTCTCAGTCATAGCACATAATCTTGTAGATTACCATGTAGATGATTTGGGATGATCCCTCTTAAACACACACATCATATTAGCAAGGAAATATAGCCAAGAGATCAGATCATGTAGAATTGCAAAGCAGAAAAGTTAAGCAGAACTGTGGCGATGGCTTTGTATTTCTTAGCGCAATGCGTTGTTCACTATCCGACACAACTTTGCGCAGATTGAATTAGTCAGAGGAAGTTGGGAGAAAGAGATAAAACTCTAGATCAAAACTTAGCCAAATTTGATGAACAACAGGAGAAGATTGTAGATAACTCAAAGCATACAGAACCCCAAAGAAAAATCACTGAGAGAATAACTGTGGTGGCGCTAAAAAAACTTCTCAGTAGACACAATTCAGTGCATGGTTTCTGACAAAGAGAACATGTCCTCTTGTTTTTGGATGATGATGAATAGTAAATGCTCAACAAGATTCAGCAACAAAAAAGGAAGTAATTTTAGAACAAAAAATGCACAAAAGTAGATAGCACACAAACTGAAAAGAAATTTCTGGTTCAATTAAAAAGAGCAACCCTAACCCTTAGGCATGGGGTCCTTTATATAGGCTAGCCCATTAAAGTAATCCACAAAATGCCATTAGTGTTCAAGTTGTGAGTATTTACCTAAATGCCATAATGTATTTTCAGAATTATAAATTCTGAAAAATACATTAATGTTTACTCCTAATTTATTACAACATTAACCCTATTCATTTAATATATTTTCAGAATTTGAAAATTCCAAAAAATACTAAAAGATTACACTTAATCTAAATTACCAAATGAAAAAATTAACTCCTATTTATTGGAATTAAAAACATTTTGAGATGTGACGGTTTTCAGCAAAAATCGAGAAAGACTCCCAGATATTCGACATGTGTCGTCAGTCCGCGAACTCAACTGCCAGCAAGTCTCTGTCGCACTCGATCCCTCGAGCCGCCTTGTCACTTACACTGGCTTCCCTTTCGCTGACTTGATCAACACTTCATCTCGATCAACAGTTCTCCCTTGTTTTGCTTAGTCTCCATGCGTACGCTTGAGATCACCTTCAACTTCAACTGGCATCATCAACCATCTGGCATTAGACTACCTGTCTAACCATAAGCACTTGTCATCGACAGTTGACGAGCATATCAACACTGCACACATGAGGCAAGCAAAACACACACCTCCATGCAACCCAACAATCACCACAGCCAACTTTGTCAATCACTCATCATAACACACGAACCACATTGAAAGCCTAACTTGGTTTCTCAGAGTATGAATGTTATTTCCTCATATGAATTATCACTTTGTGGATTTAAACGCGACTTATGAATTTGAACATGACTTGCTATTACTTTGAATGTCTTGTGCCTTTAAATATGATTTGCGACTTTGAATGGTTAAGTTTGTGAACGTGAATGGTTAAGTTCTTGTGAATGTTAATGGTTTGTGAAAATTGAGAATGTGAATGTGTTTGTGTATGTTTGGTTAATTTGTGATTGTGTTTGTGGGGGTGAAGAATGTGAATGTATTTGTGGATGTGATTTTGATTGCGTGAATGTGTCTTTGGATGTGTATATGATTGTGAATGTGTGATTATGTTTGTGTTTGTCAATGTGAATTGGTGAACTAGAAAACTAAAAAAAATTCAGTAACTTTCGTCGGCTATGGTCAGCAGACGAAACTTTGAAACTAGTAACTTTCGTCGGCTGACCATAGTCGACAGAAGTAATTGGACAATAACTTCCATCTTCTAAGCATATACAATCGAAGTTAACTAACTTCAGTATGCCATAGACAGAAATTAGTCAATTTCCATCGACACACCTCCGTTGGCTAGAAAACAACATAAGTTAACATTTTGCCGACGAAAGTTAGCTTTTTCGATCAGATTTGGCCTAACTTCCGTCGGCTTTGGCTGACCGAAGTTTGTTGTATTCTTGTAGTGGATGGAGCCAAAGTAGTGCATGCAAAAACAACACGGGAGTGGATTCTTGTCTACAATAAGATTTGTTGAAGTTTCTAGATAAGCCGTCTTGGAATTGGTCTTTGCATACCCTGCAATGTCCAAGTTCATACCAAAGTGATACGATAAGTTATCTAGAACAAAAGTATTACAACAAAACAAACCGACCAGCATCTTTTCATTTTAGCACAAAGGCATGTAATTTTTTCATGATTTTTTATCAATTTCTAGGACAAAATCATGATGGCCCGGTTGTTGCTATCGGCCTAGTGGCCAATAAGCGCCGGTTTTCATGGGTATTTAGTGTTTCCATAATCATCAGCTCGATAGTCGATCGGCATTGCTACTAATATTTCTATTTTCCCTTCTCAGTTGTACGGTAAAATTGATTGGCATACTCAGACCCCTTTCTAAGATTATAGGACCACCACTGGAGTTAAGCAGACCTCCTAGGATACGAATGTGACCAAAAACGACACCAACAGTAGGCTCTGAAACCCTGAGGCTTCGATGCCCCGAAGTCTTGACTTTAACAGTGGAAGTTTTGAGCCAAAGATGTCAAAGCCCTCGTCTCCTTCGCACCACATCCTTGGATTCGACCACCATGGATTCGCAGCTCCTCCATCTCAACCACCGTTCGTCTGTGTACTGAAGCCTTACATGGCTGAAGTCATGACAACTCTCCATACTTCAAAGTACACCTCTGAAGTGCCTCCCTCTAGAGCACACCGTCAAAGTGTCTCCCCTTGGAGAACTTCATTTGTCGTTCTTTGAAGTGTCTCCCTTCAGAGCACCCCTTTGAAGTGCCTCACCTCGGAGGTCTTGATTATTCACCCTTTGAATTGTCTCCCTCTGAAGCACACCATCGAAGTATCCCTCTGAAATGCCTTCCTCTAGAGCGCACCTTCGGAGTGCATGCTTGTCTCCGCTCAGTGCACTTGTGTTTGAGACCCTCTTTCCAAAGAGCATCTGAACACCCTTCGGACCACCATTGATTCCACCCATCTTTCTTGATCCTCCGACACCAAGTCTCCCACCTGGTCCTAATCCCTTGCTGTTGATAGTCAAGTTGCATCCACTTCCTGCACATCACGAGACAAGCAAACATGTTTCACAGAACCATCTGGTACCGAACCATTCGATAAGCACTTTGGTGCACACAAAAAAATACCAAACCCTTCGGTAAGCCCTTCAGTGCACACTTCGGTGCATAACGCAAATACCGAACATGGACCATTCATCGGTAGATGCTTGTCAAACACTAATCACAGATAAAAACAAGGCACATCTCAACTTGATTTCTCAAAATGTTATAAAGATTAATCTTCCTACTTCATCTACTGATAATTAGGTATTTGATATTGAATCAGTGCCTCACATTTGCTAGTCATTGTAGGAGTTGAGAAAAATTAGTAGTTTGATCACAGGCGATGTGATGGATCTTTGCATAGGCAATGGAGCAATAGTTGTTATAGTTGTTGTCAACACCATACTATTGTCTACACCTTCTAGATTTGTTTTGGAACTAAATAATTATGACTTTGTTCCATCTCTCTCTAAGAACGTTATTTAGGCATTATATTTGCATGCAGAAGGTTATGACTTTAAATCAATGAACAATAGTTGTTCTTTTTATTTAAATAAAGGTTTAACTTTCATATTCCATTGGTGAATGGATCATACATTTTAAATCTCAAAGAATCTTATGTTTATAACATTAATACGAAAATGTAGCGTGTTAATGATTTGAATCCTACATTTATTTGGCATTATCAGCTAGGTCATATAAAAGAGAGACGATAAACAAACTCCATAAAGATCTTCTTCTCAACTCTTTTAATCTCGAATCATTAGAGACATGTTAATGTTGTTAACTTGGCAAGATGAAAAAGGCACCTTTCATAGGTTAGGATGAGAGGGCGAGTGACTTGTTGGCACTCATACAAATTGATGTGTATGGGCCAATGACCTTAATAGCGAAAGATGATTTAAGGTACATCATAACTTTTACCGACGAGTTTAGTTGTTATTGATATGTCTATCTATTGAGGCATAAGTCTGAATCATTGGAAAAGTTTAGGGAATTTCATAATGAAGTACATAATCATGTAGGCAAACAATCAAACTTCTACAATTAGATCATGGAGGATAGTACTTAAGCCTCGAATTTGGTAAACATCATAAAGATTACTAAATCGTGCCACAATTGAGTCCACCAGGATCACTTTAGTGGAATGGGGTTTCTGAGCATAGAAATCATACATTATTATATATGGACTAATCAATTATGAGCCAATGTGATCTTCTATTATCCTTGTAGGGAAATGTTTTTGAAACAGTCGCTTTCACACTAAATAGAGTTCCACCAAAGTTTTAACTCCATAGAACAACAACACGATAATCAAGGTGTTGCATTGAATAACATGTTGTAAATATATCAGCACCATGTAGGCCACCGAGGTATAGCATGCACCTCAGAGGTTTATGTTCTTGAACACTTAGTGTAGGACCGAGAGTAGCGACCAGAGGAAGGTGAATAGGTGTCTCAACAAATTATTTTGAATAGATGGCCTTTCCATTACACCCAACACACTTCAAAAACGATTAGAAAAAACAACCAAATTTTTACCAAAAACACATATAAACCTAGTGATATCACTCTCCTGTCAAATAAGATGTGATGTGATAGACTGAGAGATCACAAGCACTAAAAATACTATAGCCTGAAAATAACTAGTGTCTTAAAGGAAAAGATACTACCATAGTGCTTAAAGGCTAATTAAAATTACTCACATAGCAGATAGTAGATAAAGCAATATTTCACCAAGTCACATATATTTCATCTAGCAAGACACATACATTAATACTCACACAAGTCTCATCAAAAACAATCGGTGAAACTTAACCACATGGTAAAGCACAATATTTAATGCATTTAATTAGACAAAATAAATGCAGGATATAAATTGTGCTCTCAAATGATTGATAGACACTTGATACACACTGAGGACACTTAGATATATCAAACAATATTTATTGTGTAATCTGAAGTTAAAGTACTTGTAGCTATTGAATAAAACATGGAACATTAAAAAGAAAAATATTGTAGGTGCACCAGGACCGAGACAGGAAATTACAGTGTTGTCCGAGGCTTGCGTGTAGCCGCGTTCTCTGTGATGCTGAACTTCGTCGCTCCGTCTGTGGCTGTCTGCAGCTACGGCCGAAACCGCGTTCAGGTGCCACGCGCTATAACTTTCGATGATCAAGCTGTTGGCCGACAAACAGCTCCCAATGCATAACGCTCGTTTACCGGAGCCCTGAGTCGCACTGGCCACAGTGCATGTCTTCTACTGCCTTGGCATGAAACCGAGACAGTCGCTCTATGATGCTTGAATTCTAGGGAAGAGAGGGGAGGATGGGAGTTAACCATAGTCAGCGTGGTGATGGTGATGGATCTCGCGTTGTGCTTGACGAACGTGTTGCCTATCTTGACGTAACTTCCAAGCATGTGATCACGAAGTTCCTTCGTCTTGGCTTTAATTTCCACACGATCCTCCTCCGAGAGGTCCTGTAGGGCAGGGATAACGGCGTCGTCTGTAGGACCGAGAGTAGCGACCAGAGAGGGAGGTGAATGGGCGCCTCAAAAATTCTTTCGAATAAATGGTCTCGTCCCAACACCCAATGCTCCTCAAAAGACCCCCAACAGAAACAAAACAAATCTCAAGCACCAAAAATAATCTAGCCTAAAACAACATGTGTCCTAATTGAAAAGACACCACACAAGTGCTTAAAGGATGATTAAAGAGGTAATAACAGGCTAGATATGTAAATCATAAAGTGCAAAAAATATCCATCAATCGCAGGCATTTCATAAAGCACAAGATAGACACCATTAGTTCATAAGCATTTAAACAAATACATCACATGCACGTGGATCACAAAAAATATCAATAAACATGCATGTATCAATCTAAGAATAAAATATATGCACCAATTGAAAACAAGCACAAATTAATCAATAGAAATAATCTTGATGCATGAGGATCGAGGAAAAAAACAGGGATTACTGTTCTGCTCCTGTGCTTCTGTTCATGTGTAGCTCTTGCGCCTTGCATCGAACACCTTCCAGGCAAACACTGGGCACAAGTGCTCTGTGCCGAACTGACTGCACAATGTGCCTCCTTCCTTGGTAGACTTCACCTCGCGCAGAGACCGAGCTGGCACTATGCGCCGCTAGCTCAGCATGCCAGCGCGATCCGTTCCCAGCAAAAACATCGTACGCCACCACCTCTGACAGTGCAAGGCGAGGAAAAAAACCGGACACCAAGTGAAAACCAACACCTCAAATAGTGACTCCCTAAGAAAACCAGATTTCAGTTTTTATGGGAAGCACAGTGCACCGGCTGGGATTAATCCCTGTCAAAACCGGCAGCGTACGACTTGTGCGGCTAAAACACTATTGGCGGCGGCGGTGCTTCCAAACAGGAAAAGGAAAAAAAAACCAGTGTGGAGGAGGAAGATGGGTTATAGTGAACTTAGATCTTTGCATTAGATGAGTTAGAAACCCTCGGGGGATACAAGCCCATTTTATAGGCAACCCATTGTTGATAGCAAAAAATGGCATTAATGGCTAGATTGTGAAAATATCAATTTTTGGTGATTTGGGTCGAAAGTACACATGTCTATGGTATGTCCGAGCCCTACAGGGCCAAAGTCCATTGAGCTATGGGCCCCGAAAGCCTCTAGCCAACCCACGGGCTTCGGCTAGGAAGCCTTCGGAGGCCCAATGCTGCCGAAAATTTGGCCTGAGGAGCATCGATGGGCCTGG